>PVKM010008631.1:0-38584 GCA_004027735.1 Carollia perspicillata
TTTTGAGATAACTATACACTTTTGTGACTTAATCACATAAATAACAATAATTATTTCAGACAGAAATACTTCATTTTTTAATTGTGGGAATAGTATTCACTCTTTTAAAGTAGGATTTAAGTCCCATTGACATCTAGTTACAATGGTTTTAGTTACAAAATAAAATGGTTGATGTTTGAGGAGTAAGACTTCATTCTAGAAGTCATTTATAGGTGATACAAAAATTTTTAATTATATACTATTTTAAGCATTTTGTAATAGATATCCTTATCCTCTGTGCACAAGGAAATAATAACCTAGTCATATTTTAAGACTATATTTCTTCTGTTAGAGAATTAAAAAATAACATACCCCAAATTTAGTAAAATCACATAGTAATTTTTTAAAAGATTTTATTTATTTAGTTTTAGATGGAGGGGAAGGAAGAGAGAAAGAAAGGGAGAGAAACATCAATGTGTGGTTGCTTATCACACGCCCCCCCTACTGGGGGCCTGGCCTGCAACCCAGGCATGTGCCCTGACTGGGAATCGAACCAGCAACCCTTCAGTTTGCAGGCCAGTGCTCAATCCACTAAGCTACATCAGCCAGTGTTCACAGAGTAATTTTTAAAATTTATTTATTTTTAGAGAGAGGGGAAGGGAGGAAGAAAGAAGGAAACACGGATATGCGGGGTGGAGGGTGGCACTGCCTGTCCCACACCCCCAGCTGGAGACCTGGCCAGCGACCCAGGCATGTGCCCTGACCAGGAATCTACAGGACAGCCTTTCAGTCTGTGGGATGACGCCCAACCCCTGAGCGACATCAGTCAGGGTAAATCATGTAGTGATTTTAGAGATTTCGAATAAACTTCTAATGCAACCCCTTCTGAGGAAATGCCAGATAAGAATTTAAAATACAGGTCTTTAAAACTTTGTCCCAGTTTCTCCTCAAACCCAGATTATACTAATAATTTATGATGAATTACAGGTATTACCAAGAACAAAATTAAGACTTTAATTCCTGTTCAGTGAACAGCATGCGTTCTCTGGACCTCACCAGATTTAGGTAAGAGCGCCAGAAGCAAACATATTGAAGGATAAAATAATAGAAAAGTGCACTTCCCTATGAATCACCTAAAAAGAAGAAAAATCTACATCTACATTTATTTGAAATTATTGAGCTAATCCCTCAACTTTACAATGAAGTGGAAGGAACTACGCCGCCAGCATTATCCTCAAGTGTCTGCCAGGGCGGACCACCAATAGTACCACCAAGGTGATCACTGATGAATTTCCCACACCCACCCCTCTTCCCCCGAAGCAGTCACGATAATCCTCTTCAACAAGGTGGGTTATCTCATGAATGGAAATGTGTACAGTACATCAGTGACTTCCAACCTTTTTCATCTTGTGACACACAAACTAATTACTAAAACCCTGTGGCACATGGAAAACGTATTTCTTGCCAATCTCACAAAAAATAGGTATAATTTTGACTCATTCGCATCAGACAGCTGTTGTTGTGTTGGCTGTTGTCGTGTTTTATTTGACAATCGAAGGGAACAGAGGTCCATGCCCCTGAGGAAATAGTCAGGTACTGCACGTTTCAAAACTTTGCACAGCACACCGGCAGCAGAAAATCACTGCTCCAGATCAAAGTGGGAAAAAAAGAGATGTTCACATTTTTTTCTTTTAAGAGTGAATCAAAGGAGGAGACTCACTCTCACTCACAATCGCTCTTCGATGCCACCACGAGGTAGGGGAGCACTGCTAGCCAATGACTGCACGCCTCGTGGAGAAGGTCGGACCCGGGCTCCAGATGACGCTGTGGAGCAGACAAGTCCCTGAACTCCGAATCCTGCCCTGCTTCAGACGCCAAACTGACGAGCTGATAGATTTCTTAAAGCTCAGGCTGGCTGAACTCAGGTTTTCAGTTATCAGAGCTAAAAACATCACAGTGATCTGATTCCCTACTCCCTTCGCATCTTCATCCCCCTGAATTGTAGTTTTAAAAATACATCAAGGAGAGACATGATGAGAAGTAGAAAAGGAATGGATGTCACAGAATATCAGATAAAGGACACGAGTCTGCTGTGAGAGGGAAGGGGGCAATTGCAGGAGGAAACGAATGAAGGGAAAAGGGTGTTGTGATCAGACAGCCAGCCCCAGGATACCTTGTTTAACAGAGGGTCACTGACTGGATTGAGATGAACTTCCCAGATCATTTTTAGTGATGACATTTCTGGAAGCCCCAGAAGACCGGCAGCAATGCAAAATAGATTTCTGATCAGTCAAGGTCCTGTCATGAAAGGGATGGCATACGAGGGGCTTTAAAAATAATTTAACTAAGTGACTATTTATAGAAGTTGGGCAGCATCAATAAACCCACAGGGGACGGTAATGCCCCTGGAAACAAGTAACAGAGGGCAAGGAGCTACAGGAGTGACTCTGAAGCTTAACGGAAACTGAGCAGTGGAACAGAGTTTCCCAACAGGAACCGTAACTATGCACCGCCATGCCCAGAACTACGGCAGGGGAGGAAAGAAGGAAGCAAATTCCCTGGAACTCCCGCTCTGGCACTATGAACCCTGCCAGTGACACTCATAGACCAAGACCACTCAACGCCCAAACTCTCCGAGGGAGGCAGCACTGAGGGCTCGGTTCCTCGGGGCACAGAACAGGGCAGTGATCCAGGTTAGAATAGAGCAAAGGATCACCGACACTTGTCCTTTAAACATATGGCCAAGCATGGCCTTCCCAACTTATCATCTGTTAGGGAGGATTCTGCTGCCTAGACAGGCTCAGACTGAATCCCAAATTCCGAGTGATTCACAGAGTTGCTGAAATGTCTGAGAACGATTGGTGCAGTATGATTTTGAAAAGCATCAGGTGCTGTTTCTAGTCCTTGTGTTCCTATGCAGAGTGATGGGGGCGCCGTTCTGGAGAGCCACACGCACGCGCCTGCTCCACAGGCAGACCCTACTGGGGTTTGCTTTGTGATCCACTTAATTTGGGAGGTGTTTTGCCTTGTCATCTTCTCAGTAATGTTTATTTCAGCTATGCCTTTATATTTTAATTATTATCTACAGTAGAATGGGATAGAAAGACGATTAAATAAAATTTACAGATTCATTAGCAATTACTTTTTGAATGTATACTTTCCATACCTTTAACTTCTTGTTACGACCTGGAAGAATTTTTAAGACTGTAAATTTTACAGTGGTAGGGAAAGTATGCGGAGGCCTCGAGTGGTAAGCTCTGACTGACTGAAACATCTTTTCTTCCAGACTTTTGATTTATTTACTTGTTACACACTCTTACTTGCATAGAAATTTTGCTCCACAATTCAGTGTGGCGGGGAGACACACTGAAATTGTTCTCATACACAGAAGTAGCAGGAGGAATGCCACAGTGCGTCAAAGGTTTTGGGAACTCCGAAAGAGGAGAAGGGCTGGGACCACTGTCCTGAGCGCCACTGCAGGTCAGCTGCTGTGAGTTGGTGGCAGTCTGTGTGAAACATGAGGGAATGAGGCGAGTGGGCTGGGCTCCGGTTCAAACATGAGGCAAACATACAGATTATGTTAATGATGTTAAACAATCAATCCAAAATATTTTTTCTTGTCGTTTACTAGGGGCTAGACAACATACTCAGCACATGTGCACATATTTAGCCAATGAAATAATAAAGAAATTGGGTCACTTTAAATAAATAATTATAAAATACTTGAATATTTACATAAATATATAAAATAAAACATCAGTAAAGTTAAAATATATAATTTATATCAAATATTTGAATATTATTTAATACAATAATATTTATTTTTAATAAAAATTCTGTTTTCCTTTTATCTTTTTTTTAAAGATTTTATTTATTTATTTTTAGGGAGGGGGAAGGGAGGGAGAAAGAGAGGGAGAGAAACATCAATGTATGGTTGCCTCTTGTGACCCCTACTGGGGACCTGACCTGCAACCCAGGCACATGCCCTGACTGAGTTTTGAACCAGTGACCCTTTGCTTTGCAGGCCGGCACTCAATTCACTAAGCCATACCAGCCAGGGCTAATACAATAATATTTAATAAATATTATTTAATACATTTAATAAATTGTTTAAAGAAATTTACATATTAAGGGCCTTTTCTGAGCAATAAAATTATATTTTGCCCGTGGTTTCCTTATCCATCACTGTTCTGAGGCATTTTCAAATTGCTTATAACATTTTTAGTTCAAATTGTAATCTGATATGTGAAACAAGGAAAAAAGCCAAAGTGCATTCTCTTACTTCATAAAAAAATCATGTACAATCCCGTCTTACCTATTCAAACTGTACAGGAAGTCAAAATTAAAGTTGACTATTTTCTCCTTAGGCAATACTTTAAAATGTATTATGTTGATGGTTAAAATAATGATGTTCATTTCATGCTTTTCTACCTTTCTTTGTGCTATTTGGTACACAGCTTTACCGAGCCCTGGGAATTTTTAGAACAGTGTAAGATTTAGACAAATGCCTGGGCTCTTTTTATCCAAAGTCTCAGTACACTAAGACTCGATCCTCTGTTGAAGGTGTGGAGACGTGAGGCAGCTGTGATGCTCTCGAATTGAAGAACATTGCTGTGACGTTGGCTGCCAGGCGCACACCACTGATGGGTTAGATGAGACACATCAGCCTCTGCAGCGCCTTTGATTCCGGGCGTCTCGCGAGAGGCTGAGTGGGGCACGTACTGCCGGCCTGGCTCTGCCTCCTGCTCTGCGTGCAGAGACAGCACAGTGCGGTTTCATTTATTTTCACAGGAGGTGGAGGGTGGCGGGGAGGGAGACACACTGAAAATGTCCTCATCCTTCGTGAGTCCCAGGAGGGAAACAGAAGCTCCCTTCATCCCCAGCCCAGGCACCAAATCACCTTCCTTCAGCCAAGTGGAAAGGAAATTACAAGAGGCGCTTGCCTGGGCCAAGTTCGAATGCCAGAATTGAGGGGAAACTGCCTGCCAATCTGCCCACCTTCAACAGATTTATTCAAAGAAGAAGGAGGTGCAGCTTCCCGAAGCCTCAGGGAAGAACAGAGGAGACATTTCTCAGAAGCTTTGTAGGGGCCACTCTGATGATCAACCATTACATGTGTGTTCGCGGGGAACCTGCTAGCTCACCCAGGTCGGCAATTTTCAGCCAGTGTGCCACCACGACTTCCAAAACCTGCCGTGCCCGACTAGTCAGGGGCGCTGACCTCTTTCCCCTTAGGCTGGCAAATTAAAAAAGGACAACAGCCAGCGCCACAACAGCCTTCCGGTGTGAATGAATCTGAATTATACCTATTTTTGTGTCAGATCAGCAAAAACATATTTTTTGGTGTGACACAGAATTTCAGTAATTAGCGTGTGCCGTGAGATGACAAAGGCTGAAAAGCGCTGACATCGAGTACTTGGCACGTCACACAGCCTTGTAAGCTGAGTAACACGGATATTCGAACAGCCGCCTGCCGCCGTCACTGATTTGTCCTGTGCTTCCCATCGTCAGAGGACCCTGATTCCAGCACAGCGCTCAGGGACCAATGGATGTGTTCTCACTCTTGCTGCGCTAAGGGCCTGCAGCTTTCTTCAGACTACCCACCTTAGAACCCCGTCCTCAGAGTGCGACCGACTTGACCTGGGGTAGGACCCCGACATCGGTTTTTTAACACCACCCAGATGATTCTCATTCACACCCAGCATTGAGAATGACCAAATTAAACGATTTTTATGATTCTCTAACATATTCTAAATGTTTTGCAAAGCTCTGGAAGTAAAAAGAAGAAAAATGTTACTTTATGTTACTTTATGAGAGTCCCAGGACATGAAAAAAGGTAGGAAAATTGAAGAGAATAGTGAATATACAGAATGGCTCCTGAAAGGAATGACTGGACAAGGTTGATCCGGGCGTCCAACGGTTCGGCTCGGGTTTTCGACAAAGCCTTTGTAGTGCTGATTTTCTCCTGCTCGCAAGAAGCGGACCCAGCAAAAACGGGAAGCTGAACCCTAGAATAAGCAAGTAGTGAGTCACGTGCCAAGGGCAAAAGCTTCTCAGAGAAGAAAATGTGTGCAGAAAATGTGTGCTCACATTTTTGTTTTCTACCAAAATATTGAGAGTCTTTGTGAAGTTTTTAAGGCTTTGTAAATGAGAGTCAGTGTTGATGAGTAAAGAGAATCTTAAAGCAGGGCTTACCTCAGAAGACTTAATGAGGTAAGTGTGAAGTATCAGGAAGGAATACAGAGATATTTAAAATTTAGTGCGTGATAAAATTACAGATGGTAAAACATTATGAAATAGCTATAGCTGTAAGTCAGTAAATTAGAAAATCCATAATATTGATTAGGGTTCCTGAAGTCAAGAAATATGAAAACGGTATATGAAAAAGTCCATAAGGATACTGATATTTCCCAAGAAAAACAAACAGAAAAAATACCTAAAATAGTCAGTACCAACATTCTCAGCCATTATGGCAAAGTGAGCAGGAAGTCTGTGAATGCCTGTAAGGGGAGATGCCAAGGACGTGAAAGGCCAACGGTGTGAATTTCAAAGGAGTTCTGGATGTAAGCACTTTGTTCCAGGCAGGCTTCAAGGTCCCATCACTCTCCTCCGCCCCCGACTTTACCCTCGAGTGGGAGGGGAACAGTGTCATAAGAGTCTACAGAAGCACCCAGGGGACAGAAGACACAAGACCGATTTTTTTCCCTTCTATTCTAGTGAAATGAGGTAACACTCAAAATCTTGGAATAAGAGATAAAAATGACCCCCAAACATTTTAAAGGTACTCCGACAACTGCATATACATGAGATTGAGACTGGCAAGAATGAAGTAGGAAGAATTAGGTAGGAAGTTATTTCACTCATCCAGGAGAGAAGAGAGGTAAGGCTCAGAATAAAATGGTGTCCAGGAACCAGGGGAAAAGTGCAGCTATGTGAGAAACGCTTTGTAGGTAAAACATGCAGTTTTTTTTATCGATGGCATGGATGTGTATAAGAAAGGCCAGTGTCGAGGATTATTTGCAGACTTTTGGCTTGTGTACCTAGGGACAGGGAGGAACCATTTACTGAGATGAATGAGGAAAACCCTGGATCACCCATGGGTGAGGAGGATCAAAAGTGCAGTTTCAAACATGTTAGGTACGAGAGACAAGTGGAGACGTTAGGTGGGTGAGTGCGTACATCACTGATACGCAGGAGTTTTTCTCCTGGGTACATCAGGAAAGAAGTTGTACGGTGTCTTCCCAGGTTCAGGACGAATGCCTATTTGAAAGTAAACTTTGCAGAGGCTGAAACATGTTCACATTTTCTTTGGTATTTAGGCAACAAACCTATTTCCCCAGCAGTTATCAGAAACTGAGATTTAATTACCATGTTAATGTTCCAGGTCGCATCTTCGAAGACAATCAAACCGAACACAGCTGCAGTTAATACAGTGCATTGAAGAGCCGGGATCCTCTGACTAACAGTAAGCCAGTCGCCACTCTGGCAGCTCTTCCAAACCCTTCAGCCTGCCAGACAGGGAGGTGCACATTACGGAGTGTACTTTCAAAACTTAGCCCAGGGTCTGCACCTGGCCTGTCGTATTGGCTACTACTTGTCTCTAGCCTGCCAATTAGTGATATTCGTCTGAGGCAGAAGTCATTCTGACTCCCAACATGCCTCTCCTCTTTTTACTAATTAAGGAAAAACAAATCATTAGCACAAACCACGTTTCCAAAATGTATAGATTATTTGCCACACAGTTCTGTAAGCAGTAACATGGCTAAACATCTGGAATAAATTCAAAGGAGACTTTTTTAGGAAAAACCAAGGATACTTTTTTCTTTCTTCCTATACAATACTCCACTTACCATAAACTAAAAAGCGAAGAGGCTAGGGACTTGCAGAACTTCACGTACATCATACAGTCCCTCCTTCATCATACCGCCACTGTACTGTATACTAATAAAGACATTTCTGTTACATTCGAGACCTGTAAAGGGGTCTACATGTAGAAATATGTCATGTGCATTGATTAGAAGACTCAGTGTTATTAAGATGTCAATCACCCTCAAACTGATCTACAAATATAACAAAATCTCAATTTAAATTTGGCCATGCATTTTTTAAAATCTTACAAGATTTTTAAATTTGTAAGGACATGGAAAGAGCTTAAAATAACCAAAGTAATTTTGAAAACCAAGATTGGAGACTTTACACTAATGGCTTTTCAAAACTCCTACAAAGAAGGGTTTCTCAAACTGGACACTTGTGACATTTGGGGCTAGATCATTCTTTCTTGGGAGGAACTTTCCAGGGCATGTGGGATGGTGGCAGCATCCTTGGCCTCTACACAGTAGACCCCCAGCCCCTGCAGTTGTGACAACTGGAAATGTTTCCCACGTTGCCAACCGTCCCCTACAGTCTGAATCATCCCAGTTGAGAACCACTGATACAAAGTCACACAATTTAGCCAATGATAAAAACATTACTAAGTGAAAGAAGCCAAAGTCGGTAAGGGCTATATACTGTATGTCCAAATAGACATTCTGAATAAAGCAAAGCATGGGACAATAAAAGGGTAAGGGGTTGCCAGGGGTTTGGGGGAGGGTTGAATAAGTGAAACACAGGGGATTTGGGGGGTGGTGAAGTTACTCTGTAGGATTTCATAGTGGTGGTTACATGGCATCATGCATTTATAAAACCCATAGAGCTTTATAGTGTAAAAACTGAACCTTAGACTTCTGGCCAAGATGGAGGCCTTGGTAGATACACTTTGCCTCCTTGCACAACCAAAAGAAGGACAACAAATTAAAAAAAAATAACCAGAACTGCCAGAAAATTGAACTGTATAAAAGTCTGACAACCAAGGAGGGAAAGAAGAAACATTCATCCAGACCGGTAGGAGGGGCAGAGATGGGCAGCCAGGGTAGAGAGGACTAGTGGTAAGTCAGCAGTTGGTGGACTGGGAGAGACAGCAGATGGTGGACCAGGCAGTTCCACATTTACAAGCAGATAAACCAGGAGGAACAACTGGGGAGCAAGACAGACCATGCAACTCCGGGTTCTGGCACAGGGAAATAAACATTCAAAACCTCTGACTGCAAAAACCTGTGGGAGTTACGGTTGCAGGAGAAACTCCCAGCCTCACAGGAGACTTCATTGAAGAGACCCACAGGGTCCTAAAACGTACACAAACCCACCCACCTGGGAATCAGCACCAGAAGGGCCCAATTTACTTATGGGTAGTGGGGGGACATGACTGAAAGTGGGAGAGAGCCGAGCAAATGGCACTATTCCCTCTCTGACCCCTTCCCCACATACAGCATCCAAATGCAGTGACATCGGTCACCCCGCCCTGGTGGATACCTAAGGCCCCGCCCCTTACTACACAACAAGTACGAGGAGACAAAAAAAATGCCCTAATGAAAGAACAGATCAGAGCTCCAAAAATAAACTAAGTAATGAAGAGAGAGCTAATCTATCAGATGCAGAGCTCAAAACACTGGTAATCAGGATGCTCACAGAAATAGTCACAAAATAGAGGAAAAAGTGAAGGCTACGCAAAGTGAAATAAAGAAAAATGTACAAGGAATCAATAGTGAAGGGAAGGAAACCGGGACTCAAATCAACAATGTGGAGCAGAATGCAGAAATAAACATTCAACCAGAACAGAATGAAGAAACAAGAATTCAAAAAAATAAGGAGACACTTAGGAACTTCCAGGGCATCTTTAAACGTTCCAACATCCAAATCATAGGGATCCCAGAAGGAGAAGAGGAAGAGTGAGAAACCGAAAACTTATTTGAAAAAATAATGAAGGAGAACTTCCCCAATCTGGCAAAGGAAATAGACTTCTAGGAAGTCCAGGAAGCTCAGGGAGTCCCAAAGAAGTTGGACCCAAGGAGGAACACACCAAGGCACATCATAATCACATTAGCCAAGATTAAAGATAAGGAGAGAATCTTAAAAGCAACAAGAGGAAAGGAGACAGTTACCTACAAAGGAGTTCCCCTAAGACTGTCAGCTGATTTCTCCAAAGAAACCTTTCAGGCAAGAAGGGGCTGGAAAGAAGTATTCAAAGTCATGAAAGGCAAGGACCTACAGCCAAGATTACTCTATCAAGCAAAGCTATCATTTAGACTGGAAAGGCAGATAAAGTGCTTCTCAGATAAGGTAGAGTTAAAGGAGTTCACCATCACCAATCCCTTTATTATATGACATGTTAAAGGATTTATCTGAGAAAAAGATAAAAAAAAACATGAAAAGTAAAATGACAGCAAACTCACAACTACCAACAATTGAGCCTAAAAAACAAAAACAAACAAGAAAACTAAGCAATCAACTGGAACAGGAACAGAATCACAGAAATGAAGATCACCTTGAGGGTTATCAGTGGGGAGGGGGGATAGGAGAATGAGGGGAAAGGTACAGGGAATAAGAAGCATAAATGGTAGGTACAAAATAGACAGGGGGAGGTTAAGAATAGTATGGGAAATGGAGAAGCCAAAGAACTTCTATGTCTGATCCATGGACATGAACTAAGGTAGGGGAATGCTGGTGAGAGAGGGATGCAGGGTGGCAGGAAATAAAGGGGAAAAAAATGGGACAACTGTAATAGGATAATCAATAAAATATATTTTAAAAACTGAGCCTTAATGTCTGTAAAGTTTTTAAAAAGTAATCATTTAGGAAGTTTGGAAAGCCCACAATGGGACCCACACTGTAATGAGAACATAACTTTCACAAATGAATGAAACAAAATCGCTGGTGAGGATGGAGGAAAAGGCGCTGACCTGAGAAACTCTGGAAATGAATGGAGTGTCTGAGACGTAAGGCACTAGGGCATGAACAGAGACACTCCACTCTCGTTAGCTGATCAAGTTCTCCATGGGAGCAGAGGTTGACCAGTCTGGTACTGGTATAAATGCATACTGGAAACAAACAATTACGTGAATGGCAGACTGTGGGAGCCCGCCCGATCTCTCACCACTGAGGTGAGAGTTTACAGAAAAACTGGGGCCAGGAGGGAGGGACTAAGATAGTCCTCGCGATCACAGATTAGAGTTTGAGACATCCCTATGAGTTCAGCTTAGCATAATAGCGATATAGAGGGTCACCTATATAAATATTTATAGATATGAAGATACCAAGTAGGTATACAGACACAATTTTCCTTGCGATGTCGGGTGAAGTTCTTAAAGACAAACCCCAATAGCAAACAGCACACCCACAGCCCAAGGTCTTGACGTGAGCTGCATGTCCATCGCTGCGACACAGAGCCAATTCCACCGCCCCTCCCTGCCTTCCGTTCCTTGATCTACTTGGTTCATGTCTACAGCACACCAGTAGAGAAGAACAGTACTGTGCCTTTCTCCTCCCAAATAAAAAGGACATTCAAAGGAAATGAATCAGTACTGCACCTGAAGACACACTAAGGTTTCTACCCACTATGACATGACTGATGGACGCACTAACTTCAACGTGGACAAAGAGAAATTCTCAGGATCTTTAAATCATATCACCTACAAATTTCACAGATAGCACTTTGGCTTTGGGAGGGAGTTTTGAAATATATGAAATATCGAGGGATAGGCCAGCCATAATATATATTAAGAAATAAGTATAATACTTTGGAGTAAAATTACGACACCGTGGTAGGAGTAACAATACTATCTACATTTTATTGAACTCTGTATATACTGAACATTTTCTAAGTCCACTGTATACATAACCACTTAAAGTTCTTGCACAACTTTGAATTTTTTATATTTATATCTATGTTTTAAACGAATGTAACTGAGAGCTCACAATCTCATTTAACACTCACAGTCACTGCATGCCATCATGCCCTTATTTCCCTCTCCCACTTACTGATGACACCACTGAAGTTTAAACTGTCTGAGAACCACGTGTACTGTGATGGAAATGGGATTGAACCACACAGCAAACGCCAAGGGCCGTGCTGCCCCTCACTTAGAAACAGTATCTTCAGTAACTAGTGTTTGGATACCCAAAGGGGAAACAGGAAGGAAGTAGGAGGGGAGGGAGGAGGGGAAGGGGCTGGAGGAGGAAGGGAAGAGAGAGAAACTGTAATGTTAAGGGTACCTTAAAAATTGCCACATTCAAGTATTTTTCATAATACGGCCTGCTCTCTGGTTTTTACAAGTAATTCGGACCATGTGTGATAAATACGTACAACCAAAGCTTGGCTGAAGTTTGTCTGAATAAAGGCAGGCTCTATATTCTATTTCTGGATTCACCACTGACTCATGAGTTTAGTAGGGTAAACTCACATCAATTTTTGGAGACTCAAATATGATTTCCATGAAATGAAAAGGTATCGATCAATAATTTCTGAAGCCACCTCACATTTTCATAGGCTACAGTTGATGCGATTCGAAGTCTGTATAGATTCGTGTTTCTCCTTCAGTGGATACGATAAACTGTAGAATGGAGATCAACTGGTGGGGAAGATTCTGAAGTATTCCTCTTTTTGTGATCCATCTTTGCGGATCTGTTTGCAAGGAGTCACCTGGTTCCTACAGATTCCCTTTCCCCATCAGCATAGAATGTGCTGACCAGCAGAGGGCAGTAGAACTCCAGCAATGAAAAGAATTCCAGAGCAAGCTCTACACATACATAGCTTCCGTGTGATCACTGCATGGATTTCTTAACTCGCTTAATTTTTATTTAGAAATGCACATATAAATATATGAATTTATAGATATACATGTATATCCTCAGCAATTGCAGTAATTATAAATTAGTTATGATTAGTATAAGTATTTTGATGCAGCATTTTAAAAAACGGCTAACTAAAAACAAAAATTAAAAGAATATTGTATATGCAACTTGCTATTGTGAAACTCAATAAGGACTGAGTTTCTGTTTAAGGAAATATTATTTCAGTTACAATGAGAACAATGAAATTGGTTCTTTTCATCAAATAAGTTAATGAGAATGTTCATATTATTAAAAGATATATATGAATACCCACCCAGTGCTCACAACTCAAAAACAGCATGCCTCCCTCTGACTCAGAATCTTGTAAAAAAAGTTTTCTTTTTATTTTTTTATAGTCTGTGAAGAATCAGAAATAAGAGGACAAAGAAACTGAAATTCATTCTGAGCCTACATTCCAGAGAACTAAACTCTATAAAAGTTTCGCATAGAAATTTTGGAAAAGAATTTTTTTGTTCCCATTGAATTTTTGGTTTTCCCCCCTGCAGGAGTGGTCAGCCTGTGGTTCTCAGGCCACATGAGGCCCAGGACGGCTATGATTGCAGACCAACACAAAATCACAAATTTACTTAAAACCTTTTTCTTGCTCATTGGTTTTCCTTAGTGTTTGTGTACTTAACACGTGGTTCAAGAAGCTCTTCTTCTTCCAGTGTGGCCCAGAGATGAGGACACTCCAGTACTGAGATTATAACTTATGTACAACAATAGGTACACATTTGAAAAGAATTATTATTCAATAAATGTATTTGCTCGAGTAAGACACATCCAAATAAAGGTGTCGAACATTTCTACCACCCCTGCATGTTCTTCTGTGCTCCTTTACAAGTACATTTATTATGCTGTTGAGGTTCTCACTCGACTTGGAGCATCCTTATACCCAGTGTTCTGAACTCTGCACATAGCAGATTGCTTGTCTCCATTTCGTTCCGTTCTTTTGCTGGAGTTACAATACTGGCCTTTCATATCAGTGGAATCAGGCAACATGCACACTTCTGTGATTGGTTTCTCTTGCCGAACAATGTTTTATGAGATTTACCCGTGGTTATGCATCAGGTGTAAGAGTCTGTTCCTATTTGTGGCGGAGGAACGTTCCTGTATGTGAATACACCACAACGTGCATGTCCATTTCATCTGTTCCTGAACCTTTGGGTCACTGCAGACTCGGCTACAGGCCTTACCCAGAACACTCACGTAAGGCTCTTTGGTTGGGCATACATTTTCACATCTTGTGGGAGCATGCCTCCAACACAATCACTGGGTCCTATGGAAGGTGTTCACTAACTTTACTAGAAGCTGCCTGATTGGTCTTTTAAGCACTCGCACCACTTCTTTCCGCCATTAGAATCCCCGTCGCCCCAGGTAACCACAGGCCCGTGGTGTCCTCAGTCATTTTGATTCTAGTCCCTTCGGGGCGTGCGCAGTGGCGTGTTACTGCGCTTACAGCCGTTCCTTGATTATGTTAAAATATGTTAAGTGTCTTTTTGGGTTGACCATTTGGGTAGCTGCTTTTGCAAAGCATGTTCACATCCTCTGCCTTTAAAATTTGGGCAGTTTATCTTCTTACTCAAGAATTCTTTCTATATTCTTTATGAAAACCCACTCACAAGTATTGTGATTTTTTAAATATATTCTTGATACGAGATCTAGTCATGTGTTAAGTGTCATGACTATTTTCTCCCAGTCTGTGGCCTGGCTTCTCATTTTCTTCACGGTGTCTTTAAAATAACAAAAAGCATTAATTTTAATGAACTGTAATTTATGAAGTTTTACTTATTTTGGTATGCTCTTCAGTGACAGGATCTAAAAATATTTGCTTATTCAATTCTGATGAATATTTTCTCCTGGGTTTTCTTCTTGAAGGCTTAGATGTGAGGTGTCCCACTTAGGAATGTGATCTGTTTTGAAAAGGTTTGTGTAAGCCATGAAGGGAGGGTAGAAGAGTATGTTTTCCATGTGGATATCTAGTTATTTTGGAACCATTTGTTACAAAGATTATCCTTTGCCCTTCACTTATTTTGGCACCTTATAAAAATATTCAGTAAACTCTGTTGGTCTCCTTTCTGCAGTATCTATTTTGTTTCAGGCTTCTTTATTTGTACCCTTTGACTAATACCACCCCGTTCTAATTATATAACTTCGTATCAGTGGTTCTCAACTGGGATGATTCAGACTGCAGGGGACGGTTGGCAACGTGGGAAACATTTCCAGTTGTCACAACTGCAGGGGCTGGGGGTCTGCTGTGTAGAGGCCAAGGATGCTGCCACCATCCCACATGCCCTGGAACGTTCCTCCCAAAAAAGAATAATCTAGCCCCAAACGTCACAAGTGTCCAGGTTGAGAAACCCTTCTTTGTAGGAGTTTTGAAAAGCCGTTAGTGTAAATTCTCTAATCTTGTTGGTTTTCAAAATTATGTTGGCTATTTTAAGCTCTTTCCATATCCTTATAAATTTAAAATCAACTTGTAAGTTTAAAAAAAAATGTGTGGTAGGATTTAAATTGAGATTTTGTTAAATCTGTAGATCAGTTTGAGGGTGATTGACATCTTAATAACAATGAACCTTCTCCAATCAATGCACATGATACATCCCTTTCTACATATAAACCTCTTTATCTCAACTAAGGTATTTCAGCTTGTAATGTTACAAGTCTTGAATGTATTTTATTAAATTATACAAAATGTTTTATCTTTTTATGCTATTAAAAGGAAACATTTATTTAACTTAGATTTCATTCTTGAATATTTAACACTATTTGAACTTAACATAATACCATTTGTTCCGTGTTGACCTTGTATAACTTGACTCTACTAAATTGACGTATTTCTGAAAGATTTTAAATATATTTCTTCAGATTTTCAATGTCTAAACATCAGGATAGGTTATTTTTCCTTTTTAACTTCTTTGACTATTGTTTATTTTCCTTGCTACACTACCCTGGCTAGGACCTCTAGTTCAATATTGAACGAAAGTGAGGAGGGTGAACATCCCTTCTTTTCTTGAGGTTAAGAGACAACTTCAGTACTTCTCCACGAAACATGTTATTAGGTGTAAATGTTTAGTAGATGATTTTTATTACATTTAGGATGCTCCCTTTATTCCTAGTTTTCTGAGAATTCTTATCATAACTGGTTTGATGTGGGCCAGTGCTTTTTTTCTCTCTATAAAATGATCACTCTTTTCTCCTTTATACTGTAACATGAAGACTTATAGAGATTGATTTTTGAATGTTAAACCAAATATGCATCCTTGGGATAATTGTACTGATCATAACATATTATTCTTTTTAAAAAGTATTGGATTTAATTTACTAAAATATTGTTAACGATTTTGTTTCTGGCATCATGAGATTGTTAGCCTCAGATAGTGAGTGGGAAGCATTTTTTCCCTTTGTTTCCAAACAAGTTTGCATAACATTGACACTATTTCTTCCTGAAATATCTGATACAATTCAACAGGGAAGCTTTCTCGGTAAGGAGAATTTGAATGCCTATACATACGCATACCAGTATACACAGTTATTCAGACTCCTATTGCTTCTTTTAAAAGTTTTGATTATTTGAATTTTTCACTTGTCTACTCTAGCTATAATATTTAGTGGCATAAATTTGTTCACAATATGCTATAATAAAAAGCCTGACTCTGTTTTTTGATGTTTGAGTGCTGGCAGCTTTTAAACCTCAGCAATCTGTCTTTCCCATCTGCCTCCTGTCTGGGAAAACCAAGATGACGGTCTGCAGACTCCTTCCTCGCGACACCAACTAAGTTTCAAATCCTGCAAGCCTCTGCCTGCACAAGGGAATCCTCACCCAAATCGCACCCCATACCCACATGGAGAAGGCCCACGTCAATCTTCCTTCCCCGCTCTCTCAAACCATTTTCAAACAGCCGGGGTTCCTGCCCTTCTCTCCCCGCAAAGCCTCATTATGTAAGTGATAAAAATGGTGTATCTTCTTGGCAGGTATGTGGCATCATCCGCCTTGACACCTGAACACAATTTTGTGTAGCGATTCATCCTGCTTCTGAAGAGTGACCGTAAGGTAGTCACTCTTCCTCAGGGCCTGCTGGCTCAGTGACGTCACTGTGTCACCCCTCACAACCAGTTTACTCCGTGGTTTATCAATCTCACTGGTCTTCGTAAGCAACCACTTTGGGTTTTTCTCCTCCATACATTCTCTCATTTTTAGTTAGTTGACTGCTACTCTTTGCTTTATTATTTTCTGTGTTTTACTTTGGGTTTAATTTTCACTTCTTTTTTCCTCATTCTTTAAGTTATAATCATGGTCTTTAATTTTATCTTTTCTCCCCTAACAGCAGTTAATGGTATTATATTCTATGTACTATTTTATATCAAAGATTCTGTCACATTGTACATTAAATAGCATTCATTTCAAAATATTTCCTAATCATTTGTTACTTTTAAGAGGCATGGTGAGATCAGAAGTTAAATAAGTATTTGTTCAATGTCAAAATATGTCAGTTAGTTCATCGCCAGTTTAAGTAAAAGAGAGCTATGTTGATAAGATATAGCCTCATTGAGCAATGCAAGCTGCTAATTTTATATAGAACTTTGGGGAGAAGGTCGTTCAGTTTGTTTTTGTACAGGAACACGAGCTGTTGCATCAGCCCTAGAATCGCATTTTGTGTTGGTCACAGGCATGGACTGGGTTAGCCGCAGAGGCAGTGCTGGTTCATTGTCATCCCTAGAAGCGTGGTCACTGGAGTGAGCTGACTGCCAACTGGGCGACTTTCAAGGCATGAGGTTATCACTAATTGATTGGCCTTCCGGGGTCAATTCACTGAAGCTGATTGCTATTGCTCAATTAGGTTTAAATCCTATTCTCAGTTTCACTCGTTACCATGGCGATGGAAAGATCCTGGTAGTCAATTTCTTTCCCGTGGCAATAAAAACAATCTGTCTTTTTCTAGAACGGTGTTTTGATTTTCTGTCTGTATATTTGTTTTTGTTCTTTAAATTATTACAACATTATACATCAAAGGCACCTCAGCATTTTTGCATTTTTCCAGGTCCCAGGCAGTAAATATGAAAAAGAAGGCAGTACGCAAACCCCAGAGGGAGAGAAACAAGAGGACTGAGTGCTTAGCATAGATCGGGCACTACTCTGTACACTCTACTTGTATAACCTAATTCTTTCAACATCTCTAAAGACAGCCATTATTATCCTCTTCCTACATAAGACAAACTGGAACAGGAACAGGTAAGTAATCTGAACACATTCCCAAAGCTGGTCAATGGTAAGAGCCAGGATTCAAACCTAGAGGGTTTGAATTCAGAGCCTCTTCTACCAACCGAAGATAGGAACTCGTGATGGAGGGCTATTTATTTTTCTCTTTGTAACACCAACTAGTTCAGTTTTCCATTTCCCCCACCCCGACACACACACCTTATTAATTGCTGGGGATGAAATCAGAGCCACTTGATATTAAAGACATATGAAGCGAATATTTAATAACAGCAGCAATTTTAAATGAAATATTTACTTACTGCATACTTTGCTTCAGATAATCGGTTGTATACTTTATGTCTACTACTCTGATTCTCCATGTTCTGTGAGTTAACCACCATAATAACCATATGCATATAGGAAGCCAGTAGATACATTGGCTACAGCCACACACGGCTTGCAAAAAGCAGACGCACCACGGTCCACGTGCCTTCATTACGTAGAAATATGCTCGCTGAGGACAAGGATGATTTCTATGCTGTTTAACACTTTATCCCCAGAATCCAGCATAACCCCTGTTGCACAGCATGTTCTCCATTCATACAATAGATACCAGTAAATTCAGGTGTCTAAAGCTCTTTTCAACTACTTAATCACTGAATATATGAAGAAAACATTGACTAAGAAATCCAAAAGCTCAAGTTCATGAGCTGGAGAAAGAAAACAGTAGAGATCGTTTTCTTTAAAATTCCATTAAAAGGGGTGAATAACAAAGCCGTTTTGTTGTCTGGCTACAGAAATACCAGTAAAGTTTATTTAAATTCTTTCACTATATTTACATGAAGAAATATGACAATTCAGTGGCTTCCCCTTGTCTACACAACCCAGTCCACCCCTTCAGTGTGACTTCTTCACCCGGGCTGACGTCACACCTGAGGCACCATCAGCCTGTCACTTACGGGACTGCAGCGAGTTACCCATGCACAATTTTTTGCTGTTGTTCTGACAGACTGCTGTTTCTACCTCTCTTGTGGCTCTCTCTTATCCTCCAAGTCACAAGGTAAACTTTCCCTCAGTGATCATCTAAGTCAATCCTTCTCTTCATATCATACCTTTTTGTGTTTGTTTTTCAGTTTTTTCTTCCATGTCGTCTGCTGCACCTAGCATTAGGTTGAACACATGTTGACACTTATTGAATAAATGGAGAGGTCTAAACTAATGTACTACAAATTTGAAGTTATCGACACCCTTAAGTAAATCTATGTGGTCTTAACCGAGTTGACCGGGATAATAAATGTTAGCCAGAGGGAATCAGGAAGCCAGTCCCATCTTTTTATTAGTTTGGAGTGGAGACTAAGAGATCAAAAAGCAACCTTGATGTAAAAAAAACACCATTGCTATATTGATATTGCCCACCTTTAATCTCATTTCAATAGTGTAACAGGGTGCAGCCAAGAGGGGAGCCCCAAATAGGAATTTGTAATAGGGTCCAGAAGAGCTTGGAGATAACTGGCTCCACACCACAGGGCCACACCTGCCCAGAATGCTGGCACCTGTGGGCAATTGTGGGAGGAGCCGGAAAGGGGGCTGCAGAGGAGGATTGGCGCTGGGATTTAAATGAAGGTGTGGCAGCCATTGGGCCTGTCTTTTGGGGACGATGTGGCTTTGGTATCTTGGTTGGGACCACGCAGATTGGGTGAGAGTCAGGACCACGAGGTTTTAGAAGTGCTCCCTTTCGCCATTTGGAGGGTGCCAGGAGGACTGTGCGCATTTTGTGGAGAACTTTAGTTTGTATTTCAAAAAAATAATAAGTTCCTTTCCTTCTCACTGATCTCTATCATTGAGAGATGTCTTTCCAATTGGCAGCGGACAATCGAGCCCAGTAGGTGGTCCCAACAGTATTAGTATACCATCCTGGGGGGTGGGGGGCGGACCCCTGTTCTGTTCTACAACAATAGTACTGTTTTTTTAGGTGCAAATTTAATTATTTATATTTCCTGGTCAAAATTCATTAGACACTCTTAGTTTTGGGATAGAATTTTAATTTCTTAACCTCTGTGTAAGCTCCTTCTATTTGATCCTCATTTTCTGCCCTCCCCTGCACATGCCTGTCTCCACCCATTCTTTGTGTTCCAACAACACAGCGCTGCACAGAGTTCCCTGGACTAAATTAACATGCTTCGCTCTTCGGCGCATTTGTACGTGGAGTTCACTTTGTCTCGGAGCTCCTTTGACGCTTGCTCAGCCACTCAACGATTCATTCTCTAAATCATGCCCAATATTACTCCCCTGCTGATGGGCCCGCTCCCACTTTGTTATCTTATCCACACCTTCAACGTACTGAGGTGTTTACTTCCCTACTCGCTATCTTCCTGCTGTGAACTCTCTAAGTCAACTGGCTACATATACACGTTAATATAACTGCACTCTCAGGTCTTTCCATAATAATCTGGTACTTTGTGGGCAGACAAATAAATAAATGAGTGAATTAAGATACTTTATAATTCCATATTTTCTTTGTTCTGATAGACCTTTTGTTAGTTAATTGATTGATTTGAAGCTTCTAAAGCAAGTGCTTTTTCAAACTTTTTCATCTCGTGGCACACAAACTAATTACTAAAATTTTCCAGCACACCAAAAATGTATTTTTTTGCTTATATAACTAAAAAATAGGTATAATTGTGATTCCGTCACACTGGATGACTACTGTTGTGTTGGCTGTTGTCATTTTTAAGTTTGACAACCTAGGGCAGAAAATGTTAGGTGCTCCTGACTGAAGAGTCAGGTAAAATTTTTTTTTTTTTTTTGAGAGAGAGAAGGAGGAAGGGGTGGAGGGAGAGAGAGAGCAACATCAATTTGTTATTTATACAATGACTGGTTAATTCTTGCACTTATTTGTTTTGCACTTATTCTTGCACTTATAAATGTTTATGCACTTACTTATGCACTGACTGGTTAATTCTTGTATGTTCCCTGGCTAGGGATGGAACCCAAAACCCTGGCATATTGGGACAATGCTCTAACCAACTAACCAGCTAGGTACTGCTGTTTTAAAAATTCTTGTGGGGGAAAAAAAAAAAAAGTCTGGCTGGCATAGCTCAGTGGATTGAGCGCAGGCGAGCGAACCAAATGATCACGGTTCAATTCCCAGCCAGGGCACATGCCTGGGGTGCAGGCCAGTTCCCAGCAGGGGACACATGAGAGGCAACCATGCACTGATATTTCTCTCCCTCTCTCCTTCCCTTCCCCTCTAAAGAAAAATAAATAAAATCTTTAAAAAAAATTCTTGTGGCACACCAATCAGAAATCACTGTTCTAAAGGTAAAGGACTGGCAAATAACCTTGATTTAAAATAACTTAAACACTTACAAAGACGAGTCCGTTACTTGTTTTCATTGTATATATTATATACCTATCTTTCAATTAGTCTACAAATCGAATGGTTTCAATCTTTCTGTAAATAACCATAATCATGCCTCATGCATCGATGTATGTCTGCGACAATATTTACATGTAGTTACAGCTACATTTAGCTACAGAACTTAACATTCATAAGGCCAGGCTAAACTCTGCCTGTGGACTCAGGCATGCGTCGTGGACCTTCTCATAGGCATTTACACCTACTCTTCCCACTTTTTAAAAAGCTTCTTCAACTCTAAGTTTGCTTATTAAAAGCTTTCTCATTGTCCAGTTGAAAGTTCAAGCTTTTTTCTTCTTTAACTTTCCTTACTGGCCGACTCCTTTTATCTCAAGATACTTTGCACCTCTTGACCATTACACTGCACTGGTCACACTGTTGCATGTCTCTGTGCTTGTGAGAGTCATGGTATCGCCCCAGACTATGCGAACATTGGAGCGGCTTTGTGCTCTAGGGGGGTAACTAAGTGGGACCCCCTTTCACAGAATCCCCGTCCCTAAATGTGTCCGGATTAAAGTTGACCATCAGAAAAATCTGTGTTACATTTGGAAGATAAAAGGTAAGTGGAAACCCTGTTCTCTCCGAAAACTGGTGCTGGGCCAAGCACTGTCGCAGGTCACACAAGCCGTTGCTGGTCTGTTGGCTCTCATTGTTGACAGGAGGTAACAGCCAGGCCCTCCACTCCTCCAGCTTCTCAAGTCTTGAAACATGTACACGTGTTCTCCATGGCCAAGGGCACCAGCACCACCTTCAGGTCACCATGGTTAGAGGCAGTTTACAGGCAGAAACAGGTAGGTGTGGGAATTTGCTAACGAGTCCATGTGAGATCCAATCCGTAGAACTAGTCCCTTGTTCTATATCTCTCATAGTGATTCTTATTCTCCAATGGAAAGCTGAGGCATCCGTTCAAAACAGAAATCCTTTCCCATTTTGATCACTGGTGGTCTTCCACTAGTGACCTTGTACTGGTGAACTTGCAGGAATGTGCAGGATTTCCTGCATGTTCAATACATATTTTTGCTGTAATAAACAAATCCACACCCACTCAATCTTAGTATCCTTAATAGACACTGAGTAAATACTATAATTCAATTTAAGTGGCTCTATTTATTTTTTAAATTTTATTGATTATGCTGTTACAATTGTCTGAATTTCCGCCCCCGCTTTGGCTCCCTCCACCCAGTACCACCACCCTCCGCCCCACTCCCTCAGACCACCCCACCACCATTGTTCGTGTCCACGGCTCATGTGTATAAGTTGTGTGGCTGCTCCAGTTCCTATACTGTCCTTCACATCCCCATGGCTATTCCGTGACTACTTATTTGTACTTCATCCCCTCACCTCTTCACCCACTCCCCTACACCCCCCTCCAGTCTGGCAGCCATCAAAATGCTGTCTCCATGATTCTGTCTCTGCTCTTCTTGTAACGGGCTCTGTTTAAACCAAGATAATCTCATGCTCCTGAAGCTTGATTATTCAAAGCCAAGGAACAGGCTTAGAGGGTTGCTGGGGAAAAGGCATGGCGAAGCCACGAGACCAGTGTCTCCTTGCTCCTTCATCCGATCGCCTCGATTTCCATCTGCCTCTAATGACAGTGAGGTTTTAGTGATCCTCTTAAAATTAATTTATGTCTCAACGTAAATTGGCTACACTATACAACAGCGGTGTAGGATGGATTGAGCACGCTGTTAAATGAGTTAAATTTGTTCATGAAATGCGACTTTGAAAATGAGACGTGCTTTTTAATGAGGGACAGAGCCGAGGATGAACTTTATACTGCGTCTGTGACGGGGATCTCCGCCCTTCTTCTTCCAGGGAAACGTGGCAGGAACTTGAGGGGCTATTTTCTTTGAAATTAATGCCGCGGTGAATATTACCCCTATTATCACTATAAACAGTTAAATCAAATTAGAAAGGAGAAATAAACTTTACCCATTGTATTCCTAACTTAATTTAAAACATAAAAACTGGAAACATCGTTTGAAACACATAAATGCAGATATCAAGTGGAATGTCTAATCATCCTCTGCCTTCAGCTGATATAAGGATGCAGTTTTGCTATCTAAAAGAAAAAAAAAAGCAAGCTTTTGCCAGATTCAATAAACCTTTTCAGGACTCTATGGAATGAGAATTCTACAGGGCCCCATCTTTGTAAATATAAATCCCCCCTCAATAAATGTACTTAATAACTTACTTGTGAGAGTGAATAGTTAATCCTTAGCCATTCACCTAGAATATTCCTGCCCATCACCCCCACCCCCACCCCGCCGCCACAGCTCTTTTGAGGAGAAAGACAGAAAGCCAAACCCTGCTGTATTTTAAAATTTCTTCTCCTGTTAATTTTTCCTTAAATAAAAAGAAGGGGCTTGCCATTAAGCCTTCTAGGGTAGGCAGAGACAGAGGAGTAAAGAGGAATGATTTATATCACCTTTTATATTTTGAAGGATATTAAATATTGTCTATTTTGTGGAGACTGTGGGCTAAGATAACAACAGTGAATTGTTATTTTCTACCCCATTCCTAACTGTAGTAAATAATATAATTAGATTACAGATGGGATTATCTACTCTTTTCAAAGTACTCTGACATATTTTTATGTTCATCCTGAAACCTGAAATGTGGTTATTATCTTCCCAAATTTGCTCATGAGGACACAAGGAGTTTGGGAAGGTCAAGTTTCCTGCCCAAGATCACAATGCTGGCAAAGTACAAAGTCACAAAGTCACTAACACAGGACTTCTGTCTCTAAAGCCCACATTCCTTTATATGAGGGTAGTGTGTCTCTCATGTTCTCCCAGTAAAAATGCTACAGTTTAGTGAAATCGCATCTTATAGTCTCTTGCATGAGATAAATTTTACATCACAATTGCAGTTCAACTAATACAGTTATGCTTTTGGGTTGATAAAGTTCTGTTACAAGTGAGATACTTTTAATTGTCATCATGTGTTTTCTGTCTATTGTTCAGGTCGATAAATTATTAAAATTACATCTTGTATTTGGCAAAAAAAAAAAAAATCAGTGACAAACTAGCGACTCGGAGAACCATGCTACAGCTGTGCACCAAGTGCAGCTGCCTGAGGACCATCGGGTCAAGGCCACTGGAAAATGTGCCTCAGCGCCTGGAGCAGATGCAAACTTATATTTTCAGAACATGAGCAGTGGTCTCGTAATCACAGGATGTTTCTGGGTGGACCAGGGGTTTTTGATGAATGCGACCTACTGCTAATAAGTCTTTTTCAGATGCATGTTTATTTTCCCTGGGAATTACAATGGCACTGTGGGATGCTCCAATGGGCTCAAAGTGGAATTTTTACCTTTTAGATCTTTCAGGATTTCCGTGCCATCTTCAGTGAATCGCAGGAAATGTAAACTTACTTGGTTTTGCAGTACTAGATTCAAATAGTTCCAGAATTTTTAAACACAAAGAGCTTGCCTTTCTGGATTTCTGGAATCCTTCTGCATTATCTTTTATCTTCCAGAACTCGAGACAAAGGTGTGGTGTTCAAATTGAAATTGAACCAAAATAATCCCAATACCTGTGACTACACCTTTCTTTCTAAATTATATTGTGGAGGTATTTCACGGGAAGGCATTTCACTTATGCACCTGCTACATACCAAGTGTGACCCAAAGTGCTTTACGGCGATTTCATTTAATTCCTTCAACAAACCAATGAAGATGACAGGTTACAGCAAAAGATACCGTGGCTCGGAAAGTTTATAACTCATTTACAATTACAAAGTTAGTAAACAAAGAAACTGCAATTCAAACACACGACAAAAAGGCCTCCCACTGTCTACTTCCAAATACTAAGCAGAGCTCATTGTACAATGTCTCGGGCATCGTTTGAAATAAAACCCAGCACTGTGCTTTGATGCTTTCTAGTGCTTACCCTTTAACGCTCAGCCTTCCTTTTGAGAATGGGCTTTGTGCTCTGTTTGGGAATAGAAAATTGGAGTCCCCTAAATCAACAGATGGCTCTCCCCCACCCTGCCCCTGCCTCCTTCCTGACCCCTCCTTGGGCAGCACCCTCTTTGCCTTGTCACTCCGGCCCAGTCATCTGCTGCGCCCTGGCTCCTTGCACTGGCTGCCACTTCATTGCCTTCTCCTCTTCTTGTCTCTCCTGTCATTAATATCTCAGCCAAAAGGGGAAAAAACCTGAACCAACAAAATAAACCATAAGAATAAGAAAAGGCATTGTTGCCACAATGCTTTTAATCATTGCCTTTTTTTATGTTTTTACTATTTATTAAAAATATATGTTTCAGTCTGCTCTTCATCCATTCATTCTTATCTGTGCCCACTCTTGTCCCCTCCACTGTCACCAGTCACAGGACTCTCACTGAGCTCGCCAATAACCTCATGATTGCACTCTTGCTAACGCCAGGGGAGGTGACAGCATCCCTCTTCCCGTGCACAGCATCTGAGGCGGCCCATTGATGCTTCCGCCTCTGATTTCTGTGAGAGCCGAACTCTCTGAATTACCCATGACCTCCCTCGTTATTTCTTCATTCAAAAATACTCACAGCTTAGTACTGCAGATTGAACTCGAGTGACTAAGATACAGTTTCTTCCCTCGTGCTAATTTCGATCTAATGGTAAAGACAGAAAAGACAATCATGCGAAGCGGAGACCGTTATAACTGGGTGCTAAACCGAAGGACATAGCAGGTGCCGTGGGAGCACAAAGACACATCCGGACTTTCCCCGGTGATGTGTGTACCCTGTTAACTCAAACTTTGTCCAGGAATGACGATCCCCAACCTTTCTCCTCGGCTCAGGCCTGTCTCTGCAGTGCACACACACGCGTGCCCCTTTGCCCACTAGCAACTCCACTTTCAGGTCCCACACGTGCTTCACAGCTAACCTCCCCGACATGGGTTCCAACATACTCCCTGTGGAAACCAGCTCTTCCCTCCGCATTCCTCACACTGACTCACAGCATCGCCGATCTTCCAAATTTTCCAGATCAAGGCATGGCTGTTGTCCCTGGCTCCTTTCCCTGCCTTGTAGCCCATACCAATAAATGACCAATCCACTCAGATTCAGCGACCTGTGTGCCATTTCTCTTCGTTCCCACGGCTGCTGCTATTGTTCGTGCCACCAGAATCTCTCACCTAGGCACTTGTCCTAATCGTGGTCCCTTCTTCTAAATCAGCTCATGGGCAAAACCCAGCCGCCACTTACTTACTGCATTTGTCGGCTTTCACAACCGACAACAGAGGTGAGCAGTGTGAGGGCCAGCTGAGGTCCTGCCCCCTTGCCCTTGACAGAAAAATTGTGCTGACCCCAACCCGAGCTGACCCTCTGCAGTCCCTCCCACAACTCCGTTAAAACAGGGCCCCAAAAAAGCAGATGTGATCATTACGTTTCTCCAGTTAAAATAATGGAAGTTACGTCATCACCCCCCAAAGTGCTGGAAGTTTTCTTCTGGTTCAGGATAATGATTGATCTGGTTGCCTGGGAACCCCAACAGCTGCTGGAGCCTTAGAGGTGAGACTTCTGGGTCACAGGGTAAAGGGACATGTAATTCTACTGGATATTTCCAAATTTCTCACTTCCTTTTCTGTTTCTATCCGACATGCATGTGCTATTTTCTCAGCAGTATAGACGGTCACCACTGGGAAATTCTGCCCTACCTGGACACTTCTGTTGCCACCAGAGTTCCAGTAAGGGTGACGAAAATGGCCACGTTTATAATACCTTTCCTCCTCTTCTTCACCTGGCTAGTCCTTCTTCTTAAGAGCTTAGCAGCACTCGCCCCTGCTCCTCAGCCCCGACCTAAGGAAAGAGTGTATTTTCTTCATGTTTTCAGAGCGCTCTGCACTTGCCTAGAGTTTCCAAAATCATCTTCAACATCTGCATTATTCCTTGTACTATACTCTGAAGATGGTAGATTCCCATCTCAAACGATTGTAAAATGAACAGAAGGGTGAAATAATTTGAGGTGCTGGTTTATAAGCCTGCTCTCTGCTCCAGAAGAAGGGGTGGGTTAGAAGGCGCCTTGGTGGATGGCACTGGGACAGAGGGGATGTGGGAGACTGAGCTGATGGGCGGTCTGTGGACCCACCTTCCTCATGCCCTGCTCACGTCACACCTTCCTTAGCACACGCATTCCACTTCTTCCCGTGACTCGTCATACAGCGTAGTCACTGTGCAGAAGGACTCTGGGGGGAGTCAGATCTGAGTTCACATTCAGGCTCAAAACCTTAATAGCTGGGTGGCGGCTGCCTGGCGGCAGGGACTATGGGGTAACGCACCTGTGGTCACGTGGTTAAGCTGATAAGTAACTTTTACCCTAAGAGCCTAGACACTGCATATAACAGGAAATAGAAGTTTCCTTTTAAAAAGAACCAGGTCATTTCATTAAGATGAAAAATAATTTTTCAATGCTGTATCCTGAATTAAATATATATATTTAATTCAATTTAATATATATATATACACACACACACACACATTTGTTTATTTATTACTTAAACTGTCCTGAAATATATAGACTTGACATTTTAAATGTCAAGTAGTTAAGGGAATTTTAGATATTGTTCACTTACTGGATCAGAGCCAAGTCAGTACCCTTGGTAGTGGTGGTGATGGCCAGAAATATGTTCTTCCTTGGGGCTGAGTATCACAGCGGCTCATTTTGCAATCCCATCTTCTGCCACTGATCCCAGATTTCTCCATTTTTTTTTCAAAAGTAAATATTTGGAAAGTATAGACAGCAAGATTTTTTCTCTCTCTAAATTTGGCAAGTGGAATACCAGGAAATCCAAAGAAAAAGTCTGTCATAAATATTTTCTTCTCAGTTTCACGGTTGACATTCCTGTCAGGTTTCCGGATCGGCCACAGCAGGCAGATGTTGGCTGCTGGGTTGGCATTGAAAACACAGGTCCATTCCTTGTGGTCGGAGCGAAGCAAGCAGTCTGTCTGCTGGCCGTGCCTTGATTTTCATGAAACTGACCATACTGAATTTTACATCGAGGTGGCTGAACAATAAATTAGGCCCACACTGCCACTGCTCTGCTGCAAAACAAGTCCCAGCGTAGCTCTGTGTGGCATAACAAGAACCAGTTTTGAGCACCCAGCTCAGCTAGAGGCTGACCTGGAAAAACAATCCACAGCTCTGTAATGGGAAACGAAAATTTACTATTAATTGTGTGAGACAGATTGCTGAAATTAGACAAGGGCACTGTCTTGATGTATTTCAAACGGGAGCAAATACACTGATTGTACATCGGAAACTCCTGAACGAAGCCCCAGAAAAGGAATAAATTACAGGTTTCAAGCCACACTTCACGCGCAGCCATTCGTCATATCCAGCTAGCTTCTTCTTTTTTCTTTTTTTCTTTTAATTGTTATTCAAGTACAGTTTTCTGTCGTTTACTCCCGTCTCAGTCCACCCCCCCCAGTGCTCCCCACCTCCCTCCCATTTCCACCCCCCTTAGTTTTTGTCCATGTGTCCTTTATACTTGCTCCTATAATCCCTTCCCTTTTTCCCTGAAATTCCCTCCCCTCTCCCCTCTGGATACTGTCATATGATCTCACCTTTAACAGGAACCTAAGCAACTAACTAAACAAACAAGCAAGCAAAATATAACCAAAGACATTGAAACAGAAAATGGGATGACAGTATCCAGCTAGTTTCTTGAACCGGTAGGGGGGCAACCAAAGTGCGTGTCTCACTGCAGTGCTCTCTCACGTTCTGCACACGTTCAAACGTGTTTATGATCTTCGTGCTCTTTGAAAACCCCTGGATGGAGAAGATGAGATTCCTTTTTTTCCCTGAACTTAGCCACAGTGAGTAAATCCATCCAGGGCAATTTTTCTATTAAAATTCAATGATTTAGAGCTGCCATTTTTTTCCTGCATAGCTGAGTATTTGTATAAAGCGAGCCCCCATCAGGTCTGCTCAGAGACTGGCTACCCCAGCATGTGCACTAGACACGGGGCCGATCCACTCTACCTGCCCAGCAGGGCCGCCTGGGCCTGCAGCGCCCCCTCCCCGGGGCCCCACCCGCTCTGCAAGCACCTCTCCCCCACGTCCCTCCCTCCTTCTGCATTTAGAAGCGATGCTGTGGCTCTCTTTGCCTCATCAAGCATTAAGGACTCTATTAAAAGCAGTTTTTCAGGAATATGAGTAGATTCTAGAAATTACCATATAACCGGGACTTCATGAATGTTCTCCTTTTTCGATTTCCAATCCAAAAAGTAAAATGTGTTAAAATGGTGCTACTGTTAAGTTTAATGGCGAAACAAAAAATGAGGTAGTTAATTCTACTTGCATGGATCAGGAAATTCTTCACCGAGAGAAAAATGGTATGAGTCTTGAGGATGAGAAGGTGACTGTGAGTCTTATACAGGGAGAAACAACGTAAAAAAGGGGGGAAAGTTGCTTGACCATTTATGTCCAAAGTCTTCCCACAAAAAGACTATTAGATGTCAATCAGCTGTCTTACTCCTGCCACCCACGTAGGCAAAACCGCTGAAGAATAGACCATTGAAAAGGAAGATCTATATATCTAAGAAAATAAAGAATTAAACATCACCTTTCAGTAATGCAACAAAATGAACTATAAGATATAGAATATATTTAAATTCCAGAATATGCACAATCACTCAGTATTTCTGGGACAAATGTCTCTGTAGGATTTAACTGAGAGATTCAAATCAATGCAGCAGACAAATGGGAGTAAGGAAGCAAAAATTAAATTCTAGACAGTCAATACTTTTATGGGGAGAATGATACTTTCATACATCTATAAGACATAATTTTTTTCAAGTGTGCCTCCATTTTCAAATGTGCTAGGAAATGTGGGTTTATGGATATTTAAGTTTAGATAATTAAAAAATTTAATTCTAGAGAATTAAAATGATAAGCATTGATCTAATTACAGTTCTCTGCCATAAAAATGTACACTCCAGTAATATGACAGATAAGGAAATAGGGTTGATACTTGGCTCTTAAGCATTTAGAGTGAACATTTAAAAAGCATTCTTAAAACTATTTCATGACTTGCACGCAGGAGCTGGAGAAATATAAATGCAATGTACATATTTCTATTATGTTCCTAGACACAGAGCATTTCTTATCCCTTGATGTGCAAACGAATGGGAGACAGAGTCCAAAGGTATTTCAGTTGATGAATGTTTCAGGTCAATTCCTTTTCTCCTTTTGTCCAAGAAACTGTTACTGATATAAAATACTTACGTTGAATAATTACATAACTTCATTCAACTCACTCAATGAATGTTATGGGTCAGTTATCTTGCATGCCAGGTAGAACTGCCTTTAGCTGTGACGGAACTTCGACCTGCTTTTCACCTCTCTTATTGAAAGGTCTGGGTGGGCATTCCACTTTCAAATCATTGCTCCTTCAGGCACTGCCTCTATTCTCAAATTCACCTCATCTTGCACCAAAACAGGTGCAAGTTTTATGTAAGTTGGTGGCTCCTGCTCATCCGTTATGATGCGTCTTCCTGTCAAGAGCACACCCGTGTCTCCCCTTCACGCATGCTTTTATACGTCACACAAATAGTCCCGAGTCCATATCCAACTCCAGGCCAACTGGAAAACGTAGTTGTTGCTTTCCATATCGGCCATGTGCCTGGGTACCCTCCCTCCTAAGTACTTCATTCACCAAGCTAGCTAGGCAAAACATAGCAACCGACAAAGTCTTACAGGTCTCTTCCCTATGGTCTTTGTAGTTAAATGGGCTTGATGAACACACATTGTATTATTGAGCTCATATGATGTATTCGTTTCCTGTGGCTCCTGTAACAACTCACCACAAGCAGGTGGCTTGACACAACAAAAACGTGTTTTCTCACATTCCTCAAGGTGATAGCAGGGCTGCACCCCACCTGCAGGCTGCAGGGGTGGAGTCCGTTTCTTACCATTTCTTGCTTCTGCTGTCAGGTGTCATTCCTTGGCTGTGGCCACGTTGCTCTCTAGTCTGCCTCTGCCTTCCCATCACTTTCCCCTGGGTCTTCCCTTTCCGCCTGTCACAAATTTCCCTCTGTTTTTTTCTTACAAGTACACTTGTCATGAGATTTAATCCAGGATGATGTCCTTGGCTAAAGCTCCTTAATGTAATTATATTCGCAATAACGCTTTTTCCAAATAAGGTAATGTTTGCAGGTTTCAGGGATTCCAATGTGAACTTACCTTTTGGGGAGAGCCACTATTCAACCTGCTACATATGGAAACACAATCACATTTTAAGTTCATTTGCACTCATATAACCCTTTCTGTTCAAATTCTTTTCCACCAAGATATGTATACCTTTCCCATGTCTCATACCATGTTAGAAGTAAACAATTTACAGCTGTTTCCCCTAACATGTTATATATGCTAATAAATAAAAAATCATGGCAAAATGAATCTTAAATGTTAAGGTATTTTAGCATTTAGTTATATACATTCTTTTCAATTTTCTTCAATAATTTTGAATTAAAAGGGAGTTAAACTGGAAAGACTTTCTACAGTTGAAAGTATAATGCAATCTGTATTTATTTCCTTTGTCTCAGTTGAGTATAATCTCTGAGCTATCGGGCATTCATTTGGGCAAGTTTCTGTCTTGTTAAACCTATAGAATCAACAGAATACAGCTCTGGCCAGGCAGCTCCATTGATTAGAGTGCCATCCCGATACACCAAGGCTGTGGGTTCCATCCCTGGTCAGAGCACATACAAGAATCAACCAATGAGTGTATGAATGGGTAGAACAACAAGTCAAGGTTTCTCCATTTTTTTCTCTCTCTAATCAATAAATAAAAAATAAAATAAAATGAGTTAAAAATATACATAATACATTCAACTAGCAATTATTATTCTTACGTGAAAAAGAGAAATGAATTCACTCAGTAAAGCAAAATAAATTAAGGTTATCTGGTGTTGGACATAGGGAAAGAAGAAAAGAGTCACATTATGAAGTTAAAATTCCAAATTTTCTTGCAAAATATTTAGTGAGGGTAAGGCAAAATTCAGAAATAATAAAAATCTAAGCCCAACTTCTCATTTTATAAACTGGTGACAAATGATTCACTGAACAGAATACTGACATGCATGTTTCACCTCCAACGGCCCCCGTGTGGTAGGCACTGTTATATAATTGTATAATAATCATGTTACATGAGAGCAAGAGGGAAAAAAGACAACTGTATTTCTGAATTCTAATTCTACAACTCTGTACAAATTACTCTATTAGAATAATTTAATCTATGTTAACTAAGATTGTGAGTAAATATTCTTTAGACTTATAGACCATGAACTTGACCTGATAGGACAGCGGGTCCGGAGGGTAAGTTCTTTTTCATGGGAATGATCAGGCTTGGGAGGTGGTGAACTTGGCATCCCTGGAAAGAGCAGAGATGGCTGAGACCTGCTGGGCAACTGCCAGGGAGGCTGATGACAAATACAAGATTTCAGAACTCTCAGGAAAGATGTATGAATGTATAAAGTAAATAGACTTCTCCTGGGACTAAAAACAATGTGCCCTGAAGTGACTATTTTAAATCAAAGTTGATGAAGAAGGTCTTTGAGGAACAACACATGCCACTCAGCACAACCTGAAGCTACTACCTGACCTCTCCACTGTTGCATTTAGGGAGTATCAGCTACATTTCATTACCTAATTTAAGCTTCATTCGAAAGGTGCATCTTCTGTATGAAATTTTAGTAGGTTTATGTATGACAAATATTTAGAAATATCCATTGTTTCAGAACATCAGCCGCTTCATGACTTTCATTGGGTAATTAAGGTTTGACCACAGTTTCATAAGTCTTTATCTGTAAAAAGCTATTTCTCTTTTTGACGGGTCCTTTAATGGTTACGTGGAATGCAGCTGTTGGTCCCATAACTTAAACAGAGACATGGGCTATAAATAACACAGGATAACTTCCCAAATGCAAATCACTGATATTCTACCAGGACCATGGAATAAAACTCCTAGCAAGAAAGTTACACAGGAAGTTTCAGAAAGAAGATGAAAAAAACACACTTGCTCCCTTTCTGTCTGTTTCTCTGTCAGTGATTTTCCAGACACAATGCAGAGGTTCTGGTTTGAGAACAGCCTTAGGTAGGGCTTCCGAGAAGTTTTATCCATAAAAGCAAACTATTTCCATTAAAGTCCACACCGAGAGCTGAAAGGCGTGCCATTCTTTCAGAGAGGCAATACTCATAAATCCTAGTAACACAAGCAATTCCAAAATAAAGTCAAATTGGAGCACCAAGCCATTTAGGGGCTTTTCACATATTTTTTTGAGCAGTCACAGATTTAGAAATAAATAGGACTGTATTTTCAGCCTGCACAACCTCTCACACCAGTAACACATGCTGTGACCTTTCTCACAGTGAAGCATGAGCATAAAGTCATCTGAGTGAGGCATGAGGGCACCCCCCGAAGTTCTGTGATAACAGAAGGAGACCAAGTGAGTACACAAACATCCACATGAAAGTAATGAACTTCTCTTTGTTAAGCCTCTTAATCTCCAGAACTTTTCAGATCCTGAAAATGAAATGTGATTTACATTTCTGTAAATGTCATTGCTTCAGATAGTCGTTATTCTGTAATCACAGCTGTGAAAGGGGAACTGAGAGGTTCCTTCTAAGTTTTTCTTGTAACCAAATAAAATGCAGCTACATCTTTCATCTGCTTGGCACCCCAAGAAAGCAAAATGGCTGACTTGGAAATAAAGAGAAATGTAAAATTTTTTCACATATGGAATAACAGATAATAAAAAGATTGTGTAAAAGAGTCTGTGATTTTGTGGGTGTGCGGGTTTCAGGACAAAAAGAGAAAGACTGGAAACTGAGTAGGGCTAATGCTTAAACATAGATGTGAAATGAAATAAAATGCTTTGTGTGCAAAGGATTTAGAGTTTATTGCTTCAGGAAGCAACAGTGAAACACCCAAAGTTTCTAAGTAATAGGGTAGCAACAGAACCGGACTTACTGATTCAGAAAGATCAAGTCCAAGGCACCGTGGAAAAATCGGTGGATGGAAGTGAGACTGATAACAGTAAGGCATAGTGTGGATCATCCCAGGCAAAAGGTAATGGAGGCCAAAGTTAAGGAGAAGCCACGGAAATGGGAGATAAAGACCTAAGAGAAGATCTGAGGTTTTTGCCTTTGTCAGGGTTTGTGTATTAGTTTGTATATTAGTCAGGGAGCTCCAGAGAAACAGAACCAATTAGGTATATACGGATTTATTTTAAGGAGCTGGCTCATGTGACAATGGCAAGTCTAAAATCTGAGAGTGGGTCGTCAGTAGGCTAGAGACCCAGGGATGAGCCAATGTTGCAGTGCAAGTCCAAAGGCTGCCTACTGATAAATGAGTCTCTTACTTACGGGAAGGGCATTCTTTCTGTTCTATGCAGGTCTTCAACTGATTGAATGAGGCCCACCCATATCTGGAGAACAATCTGCTTCACTCAAAGACCACCAGTTTCCATGTTAATCTCTTCCAAAAACACTGTCACAAAACATCCAAAATGTCTGATTACATATCCGGGCACCATGGCTCAGCCAAGCTGACACATAAAATTAACCACCGCAGATACATAATGAAGATTGATTGGAAGACCGGAAATGAAGAGCGAGAATCTGAGGATGGACAAGGTTTTCCTGCTGGTCAGGGGGTGACCAAAAGTAAGAGAAGAAGCGGAGCTAAACGATGGATGGAAGGGATGGGGCTGAACAATAAGTTTGATCGAACGTACTGAATCTGAGATAACGATAGACAAATCTAGGTCACGATGTTTTTCAGAGGATCTGAAGGGTGGGCCTGAAGCCAGGAATCAGAATAAAGACTCTGAGCCCACTGGCCCATTTGGCTGAAAGCATAGGTATTAATAATTTTTGAGGGCAGCGATTCTCAAACCTAAAGCTCGTAAAAATCATTTGTGAAGTATTTTAAAAATGCAGATGCTGGCCTACACTCCCAAATTGACCCGAATTTTCAGAGCAGTAGCCCGCAGTCCCATAAATGATTCTGATGTGCGGCCAAATCTGAAAGCCACTGGCTTAAATTTTGAGAGCCCCTGGCTTAAAGCATAGAGCAGGAAGCTACATAAGAGACCAAAGAAGAAAGATAAAAATGTAGAGCGTAGCACATTTTAATAAAAGCGAGTTAGGAAAAACCCTCAAGAGAAACCATCAATAAATCAGGCAGGAGTAAAGTTATAAAACGCCAGAAAAAAATAATTTTAGAGAGAGCTGGGGCAACAGTATCAAGTGAGGCAGCAATGTAAGTGCAGGTAAGGAGTGTAAACATAACATTCGACTCGGTGTCCTCATCCAGAGCCCATTTGACCTACTGATAGCAATCGCAGTGTTCCATGTCAGGGGTAGTTCAGGGTCACTGCCCAGGCCCACACACGGGTTCCCAGAGCCAGAAGCAGCTGCTGGAGCCGATGGCAGCTGGCGGGGCCATTTTGTGTTCCACTGACCTAGGAAGCAACACAGGCACACAACAAGACAGGGATTCCAAGAAAAAGACTAAATAAACTGTATCAGAGACATCAGCCTAACGATTCTGTTTAGAGACCAGCAGACTGACATGCGAAGTCACTGTAAACATCTTCCAGCTGGAAATATTTCCAACTCCAGCGAGGAGGCCAGAGAATGTGCGAAAGAACTGTTGAGACTATAGCTTGTACAGGGGGACATAACAAATGCTACCTCAACATCACTACAACAAATGTCAAGTTTTATCTTGAGAAAGTCCTGTGTTCGTCCTCACACTGAAACAGCGCGAGAGCCAAGTCCTAAAAGGAGACGCTGGAGAACCACAGGGAGGGTATAATCCAAACTGTCTCCTGAAGCCGATGCCCCTGTCACTAAACCCCTCAAACAGATGACTCAGAAAACAGCCCGAGGGCGCCTCTGCGGGGGAACGGCCCCTCCTGGCGGGCCGTGCCCACTCGGGCTGGCCGGCAGTGCCTGCCGCGCTGTAGCTGGGACAGGAGTGAGGGCTCGCTGGAACTCAGACGCCTGGCGCTCAGTGTAACGGATGGGCTTGAAATTTACTGACAGCTGAACATTTTAACTTGCTAATTTGGGTACTTATGTGTACACACGTGTGTATATTGAATAGTTGAGAACTCTCTTGCTTGGACATGAGTGAAGATAGCCAATTCTAGTTCCACCTTTTGCAATAATTAATGATGCTGTCCACATTTCCTGGCTTGGAAGATCAATTGAAACAAAAATGTCATAAATAATATATTGAGGAGGAAACCTAGCTGTTTTTAACTCAGAAGATTCTCATAACTGCCAATTTTCATTGAATTAGTCAAATTAAATAGTCCTGGAGGGCATTATCAGCCCACTCTTTCAGTATTTCCCTGACTCAGTCCAAAGCATATTTCTTTCTAATTCAGTTTTCTATATGTTGGAGTTCATAATAGTGAAGCTAACGCTTTGTATACACCAGAAGTTTAATCAAATACATGACATTCGGGTTCCTATCTCACATCCTCAATCTCATCCTCAGAGTCCCCACCTGAGCCATCCACATTCCATGTGCTCAGGAAATTGCTAAGAACGAGACCCCTGCTGACGGGTCCACTCCAACACAAATGGTCTCTTCCAATCACAATCCAACAGGTTGGCCGCCGATCACGATGGAAAGCTAAAGTGAGCTGAGATGTTCAGTTCAAAATTTTCAGTGTAGAGATGTAGAATTGGAGGGTTGGCGCAGAGAAGTAACTTCACCTCACATTGCACAACCAGAGAGAGACAGACAGAGTCAGGACTTGAACTCAGGCACAGACATGAGCCATGCTCAGAACTGAGCACAGACATGCTCTTTCTCCGTTACGTCGAGCCACTGCAGTGGTTTCTCCGTGCAGCCCTAGCTCGAGCGCCCCTCCCTGCCTGCAAGTCCACTCGGCCCGACCAGTCTGTACCTTTCCCTGTTGCACCTTTCCTCCGCACCTGTCTTCTCATTTCAGCTCTCTTGGCGGGCCCATGTTTCTACCTCTTCAGTGTGATTTCCTCATTCCTCAGTGTGTCCGAATAAATTTACGTTTCTACCCTGAACTTCAACACTGTTGTCAAGAAAAAGTATTTTGATTGGCTCTTGTCCCAAAGGGAGGTCAGAGCTACAGGGGCTGAAGTAATCTGGGCGTAAGGCTAAACTCTGGGGTAATGCTTGTCGCTGGGAGAAACACATTTTATATTTGGTCTTTGGGGTTTGAAATTCTTAGTGGTATGATTAAAAGATTTTCGAGAACTGGGAATTTATAGGAGATTTTATATATTTCACCTTATTCCCATCTAGAGAACCATGTTATATTTAAACTGCTGTTATTTCTTTATTTTAAGGTGTATGTTATATACTAGCAGTTACTTGTATTGCCCTGTGATATTCTCCTGATCCTGGAACTCCAGGAAAGAGAATGAGATAAGAAGTTGCTCGCCTCACAAATTCCAGAAAATTTTCATATATATTTCTGGGTTTCTGTTGAGTTGTGAGTAACAGTAGAAACAAACACACATGTTATGTGATTCCCCCAAAATAAAAATTAAGCAAACAATAATGTATCTTTATAAGTGATTCACTTATGGAAGCCTTTTTGTTAATTTTACACTGACTAGCTAGAAATATCCTGTGTTATTGCTAAAATCCTAATTCTAATTATTGAATAATTAAGACAAAGCGCACTGAGGTTCATCTCTTTATACTACTTCATTCCCGTATCTTCTCCGAAAAGAAGAAAGGACTGATGACCGAATTTGGGAACCCCTCTCTAACCTACAGCCGGCCTGTGCCAACAGAGCAGATAAGGTGGCTACAAGGTTCAATAGCACTGAGGTTAAAATAAATAAGTTTTTAAAAACAGAGGACAGGTCTTTACACTCAATAAAATCCCATTTGCAATGTTTTTATTCACTCACTTGAGATTCATTGTGTAAATCCTTCACTTTCTCTCACTGGACACCGGATGAAATGGGGAAAACAGGACCAGGGAAGAGAGGCCGTTGTACCACCTGGAAGCTGCTTTTCACCGGCTTTGATCGATGGTGACAATTCAAATCGACCTCAACCTCGCCCATCACACTCTTAATGCTAAAGGGCTCCTTCTATGCCCCTCCAAGCCAGCCACGCGGGATGTGCAGGCGTGCACAGAGAGTGCGCGGGGAAAAACAGAAGGCTGCCAGTGCTGAATGAATGCAAAGGGCACAGCCGCACACACTGTGCTCGGCATTAACAGCACAGGGACACACGTGTGTTCTTTTGATAAGCAGACCAGACTGAGCGAGACAGACATCAGGTGAA
>PVKM010008632.1:0-38602 GCA_004027735.1 Carollia perspicillata
TAAGCAGTCTTGGGTTGGGTTTGCCCCACAGTGGTTAACTGATTAACTTCTCTTACCTCTTCCTTCCTTCCTCCCTCTGGCTTGCTGTAATTTAATGTATGACATCTCAGAATATTGTCCTCGTCATGTGCATGTTAGAGGCTTCAATTGGTTGGTGAGATTGAAATTGATTTGAAAAAAAAATAGATATCTTTTAAAGCAGTGTTTTAACCAATAAAATAGTATCTATTAATATATACAGATTGTTTAAATTTGCTAGTGAAAATTAGGTTAAAGTGATTTGTTTAATCACTTTAGACTATTTTTTAAAGTATATGTTGATTTTAGGAATACACACATTTTTAAAATAGCAAAAAGATACATGTGGAAACAAATGGAAGGTTATTAGAGAATGCTGGAGAGGAGAGGGAGGGGAGGGTGGGTTCCTGCACTAGGGACCATAGAGAGATAAAACAATAGCAACTCCAAAGCATTACAATATTGTATTCTGGTGGTATGTTTCATCTTTGATAAGTAAAATACATTTTATCAAAGTTTTGATGATTAAAAATGTGACTAAATTTTGATCTGTTCATGTATTTGATATCGTGAATATTTTCAGTATAATTTTATAGTTTGCCTCAAGGTTACCAAATCATGAGAAGAAAACAACAGTACATTTTTTCAAATTGAAATTACTTCTACCTTGCTTTGTGTTATTTAGAATAAGCTGCTTTATTCCCTCTATACCTCTCTTTCTATTGCATGACAAATAGTTCATTGTGGATGTTATTGGTCAAAGAGGGGTAAAAATAAAAATGGTCATTGGAAGGGAAGTGAAAGCTACTGAATTCTATAAACAAGGTGAATTAGAAAGGCTAATGTATGTATGTATTGATTTATTTGGAGTGGGACAATATGTCTTTATTTTTAAGTATATTTTATTGATTATGTTATTACAGTTGTCCCATTTTCTTTTCTCCCCTTTATTCCTCTCCACTCTGCATGCCCCCCACTGGTATTCCCCCGCCTTAGTTCATGTCCATGAGTCATGCATATGAGTTCTTTGGCTTCTCCATTTCCTATACTATTCTTAACCTCCCCCTGTCTATTTTGTATCTACCAATTAAGCTTGTTATTTCCTGTACCTATTCTCCTATTCTGTCCCCACCCCATCCCAGCTGATAACCCTCCATGTGATCTCTATTTCTGTGATTCTGTTCCTGTTCTGTTTGCTTAGTTTGTTTGGGTTTTTGTGATTTTTTTATGTTCAGCTGTTGATAGTTGTGATTTTGTTGTCATTTTACTGTTCATAGTTTTGATCATTTTCTTTTTCTTAGCTAAGTCCCTTTAACATTTCATATAATAAGGGCTTGCTGATGATGAACTCCTTTAACTTGACCTTATCTGGGAATCACTTAGTCTGCTCTTCCATTCTAAATGATAACTTTATTGGATAGAGTAATCTTGGATGTAGGTCCTTGCCTTTCTTGACTTTGAGTATTTCTTTCCAGCCCTTTCTTGCCTGCAAGTTTTCATTTGGGAAATCAGCTGATAGTCTAATGGGAACTCCTTTGTAGGTAACTGTCTCCTTTTCTTTTGCTGCTTTTAAGATTCTCTCTTTATCTTTAATCTTGGGTAATGTAATTATGATGTACCTTGGCGTGCATTTCCTCAGTTCTTTGGGACTCTGAGCTTCCTGGACTTCCTGGAAGTCTATTTCCTTTGCCAGATTGGAGAAGTTCTCCGTTGTTATTTTTTCAAATAAGTTTCAATTTCTTGCTCTTACTCTTCACCTTTTTGCATCTTATGATTCAGATATTGAAACATTTAAAGTTGTCCTGTAGGTTCCTCAGCCTCTCCTCATTTTTTAAATTCCTGTTTCTTCATTCTGTTCTGGATGAATGTTTATTTTTCCCTTCTTCTTCAAACCATTGATTTGAGTCCCTGTTTCCTTCCCTCACTGTTGGTTCCCTGTACATTTTCCTTTATTTCACTTTTCATAGCTTTCACTTCTTTCTCTAATTTATGACCATACTCAACCATTTCTGTGAGCATCCTGATTACCAGTGTTTTGAATTCTACATCTCTTCGTCGGCTATCTCTTCATAGCTTAGTTATATTTTTGGAGCTTTGAGCTGTCTGTTCTTCCATTTGGGCCATAATTTTTTTGTCTTGGTGTACCTGTTATGTAGCAAGGGGCGGAGCCCTAGGTATTCCTCAGGGACAGGCATCCCATGTCATTGCATTGTGCCAATGCATGTGGGGAAGGGGTCTAAGAGGGAACAATACCACCTGCTTGGCTCTCAGCTGGCTTTCAGTCACTTTCCCTACTACCCACAAGTAAATCTGGCCCTTCTGATGCTGATTCCTGGGTGGGTGCTTTTGTGTACATTCCAGGACCCTATGAGTCTCTCTAATAAACTCTCCTGTAAGGCTGGGAGTTTCTCCTGCTGCTGCAACCCCCACAGATTTTTACAGCCAGAAGTTTTGAGGCTTTATTTTCCTGCACTAAAAGCCTGGGTTGCATGGTCTGTCTTACTTTCCAGTTGTTCCTCCTGGTTTATCTACATGCAAATGTGGGGTCAACTTTTCCTCCAGCTGCTGCCTTGCTGCATATCCTCTCTGCATTCACTGCCCATCTCCAGCCCTCCTACCAGTCCAGATGAATGTTTCTTCTTTAATTCCTTGGTTGTTGCACTTTCATACAGTTCGATTTTCTGGCCATTCTGGTTATTTTTTGTTTTTAAATTTGTTGTTGTCCTTCTTTTGGTTGTGTGAGGAGGCAAAGTGTATCTACCTATATGTCCATCTTAGATGGAAGTGCAAATGTATTTATTAATTCATGTTTAAAAATATGTATTTTACAGCCTCTATTTTGAAATTCTTAAGGGAAACCCATCCTTATCATCGACATTTATGTAAAATTGTCTTAAGCACAGTATGATTCAATTTCAAGTTGTTTTTCTTTAAGTTTGTGTTATTGGAAGTCAATAGTATCAACTTTGCTGTTTTATTCCACCTACCATTTACCGATTTCCTTTCGAGTAGTGATGAACGGTAACCTGGAAAGAAACTAGGACAAAAGATGCACCTGGTTTAGAAATTCAGAACAGAGCTATCCCAGGAAAAACTTAGAAAGTCACCAACTTTCAAACCATAATCACAGGAATGAGTTTCCTCAAGTCAATTAGTTAAAAAATAATTCTATCAATGTACTTATTATGGGCTAGCATTGTGTTGAAGGCTTTATGTACATTTCTAATTCATGTTTTTCTTACAGTCACAGAGGTGTTGCCATTATCTTCCCCCTACTAATGTGGAAATTAAGGATTCTATCAACTGAATTCCTGGGCGGGTGCTTTTGGGCTGAAGATCACTCAACTCTTAAATAGTCAAACTAGTAAACTCAGGCCTTACTCATTTCAGTACTTGCTCTTCTAAACTCCAGTGTCTCCCCAAAATGAATAGTCTGTCAACACTCTGCATTTATTCATTCAAAGAGAGAAATGATTTTAAGGGAACATAAAAATGAAATTCTATCGCAACCCCAACAATACATTGATCAATATGCTACTTAACAAATATTATTGCTATTTTTTGTATCCTTATATTTTTTCCCAAGGCACTTCACTTAGTAAAGTCATTAAAAATACTGATGAATTAGTCAAGACACTTGGTTTAGATAGTATTAGTTGGGACTGAAATTATACTTCAGAGGAAACCTCAACAACAGTCACAGCTACATCTACCTACAGGTAGATCTAACAAGCTCATCTATTGTGTCAACTTTATTTTATTCATACGATCTTTGTCATATTTGAGTTATTTTATTAAGTCTGGTTTTCTGTTTTTATTGGGCTGAAAATGCTATCAAATAATTCAGTTTTATCCAACACTATTCCAGAGTATTTTCGTGCTCATTTGTTTTGCGGCACATAAATCTAAAGTATTTTCACTCTTATCTTTCACCTTAGCATTAAATTTTCTTTTATTTAGCAGAGAGGCTAAATAAAATTTTATTTCTAGCTTTCACTGATTCAGTCTCCTTTCTCTTTGAATTGATTGTCCCAGATGAGGCTTAAAAATGTCAGGATATTTTCAGTTTACAAGATGTTTCTTCTTCTGTGACATTGGTAGTTATTAAAAACAAAATACCTTCACAGAATTTCCTGCTACCTCGAAACTAGATTTTATATACAACTTACTTATCTATAAAGTTGTCTCATGTTTGATCTCCAAGGACTATTTGTGCTTTTATAGAATGTCAGTGGATTAATTAGAATTTGCCAGTAAATTTGTGTATTCGTGTTATTTCCTTTGGGGTTCATTTTATTTAATAATGATACTTGCTCTCTTCATTATATCTTGTCCAAATTAGTATATGGCATATTGCAGTGTGGCAGTAAGGAATATTGCTTTGGTAACACTGCCTTCTCTGTTATTGATCTTCTCCTTTAGAAGGGTCAGCCAAAGTGAGGCAATGCAAAAAGCTGATACTACATTGCTTAACATTACATAATGGCATTTTCCTCTTGTCTGAGCAATCTGAGTTTCTTATCATTGAGGGATAAAAATGTGGGAGAAAGTGACAAATGCTCATTTTACCATGTTCAAGTTTTAAGTAGGCTTCTGACTTTGGTTACTGATATTTTTCTCCCTGAAGGGACAATGCATTTGATTATTTCAAAGGGGTAGAATATTAGCCACTAGCTACTTGTTTCACCTAGACTTAGTATTAATTCCACTAGAAGATCACATCTTTTTCAACACAGAGATTTTTTAAAATCTAGTTTATGTCCCTGATAAAACCCTCTTTAATGGGATAATGGTGAGGTTCTACAATCTGAGGCTGCCTGACCCTTGTCTGGAGACCACCCCGGTGGGCTACTGCACCCAAGAAGTGAAGTCTAGTTCTTTGTGTCTGTTATCAATAAAAAATTAGATTAAATGGCCATGAAGGGAAGGCCTTAAGAGAAAAAAAGAATGAATTAAATGCATGCCATTTAATTTGGGAATAGAATTTATTTGAGATACAAGAGATTTCTATTTGTGATTCTCCGTGTGTGCATGTGTATATTTGGGGAGGTTTGAAGAGTTAAAAGAATTGGGAGCTTATAGCAACTGGAGGGCAGACCAATTGTTTTGTGCATCTGGACTTCATATCTGCTTAGCACAGTTAGAATTACTTCCTGTTTCCTTACCTTTTGCCTCTTCTTGTTACCAATCAGTTCCAGTCCTAGTGTTTCTCCACCCTTCAATCTCAGAAAAATAATCAAGTGTTTACTTTTCTAGGTTTGAAAGTATGTTTTTTCAATTTTATTTTGTTCTCTTTATATTTCTTGTAAAAAATGATTTCCACATTGTAACAGCTCTAGTAGGTAAGAGAGGTGGGATTCTTTTATGTATAAATTTCCTGTTCCTAAACAAGATATTTTGCAGTTAGAGGCCAACCCTATCTAAATTGCCTTCCCAATTTCCATAGCATCACCCCAGGCATGGCATGCTTCTTTTTGTGCATGTTTTCAAAAATACTCAATGATGTTATGGGTGTGTATGTCTGTTTAAGATGGTACTAAAGATTAATTTATTAGACTTTAAAATATTGATTTCATCTTTAAGTAAGAGATAAGTAATTAAAAAATAGCAGCACAGATTCATCCACTTCCTCTTCTTATTTCCAAAATTACAGTGCTGGGACCTGAGAAATTTGAACACAAAAATAAATAATTCCATAGCAACACTGCATACTTGAGAAGAGTAAAATAGTGAGGACTTTCTGGAAGATGTAAAAGAAATGGGCTGAAGATGAGGTAAAACACTGAATGTGAATAAAAATAAGGAAACCCAAACATGTAGGAATAAAAGGCACTATCACTTAGGGTTCCAGCAAAGCTTCAGAGTCTCTGTGGGCTAACCTAATCTGAACTAGCCTTAAATGTGGGGCTCACTGTTGGAGGAAAACCGTGATAAATTTACTTTTGTTGGTTTTCAGTTAGATGTGAGACATAACTGGCCTGCCCAACCTGATGTTGGAAAAGTAGAGAGAAAATTGGTCTGGGAACTAACAAACCAGAAAGGTCTGGGTGAATGCCGTACTGTGGTAAAGGGTAAGAGGACAGAGAGAAAAGCTGTGTCTAATGTGAATATTAAATTTGTTACCCTTGAAATGTGTGCTGTAATTCCCTCTCACATCTCACCTTTGTAACCTTCAGTAAAGACAGCCTTTACTGACATTTTATGTAAAATTAGATTCCTACTTGGGATCTGCCAAGACTATTCAAGTTTAGGTTGACACCATGCATACAGGTAAAAAGACCAAGGATAGATTACATTGCACTTCCCATTTGCAACCACTCGTATGATGTTGAAATCAAAGACACGAGCATGACATATTTACTACTCACTTAAAATTACTAACCGTGAGAGGATAGAGCACATGAACATAAATTTTAATTTCATCATTACTTTCGAGAAAACACATGACAAAAAACACATATGATTTTACTTCAAGATTTCATTTCAGTGACTCAGGAGAAGTGTAGAAATACAGAGGATGATGTGAACTAATCAATGAATGAGAGGTAAAAAGGCTATGGTTTCAAAAGGATAAGAATAAAAGCAAAATTAATAGAAGAATGTTTAAATTTCTCAACACATACTAAACAAACACTTGTGTGTGCAATAGTAATTCTGACGAAGGATTCATATTCCTTGAATTCAAAGATTATGTACAACTGTCTAACAAAGACAATTGGTGCAAAATATTTAACATGATTCTTGATTAGAATCCTGTTTGTATGGTGTGTGGTAACTATTATATTAGTTTATTATAATATGGTTGATGTCAATAAACTACACAGAGGAAAAGCTCATTGGAAGGTAACAAAGATAATAACTTGACCTATGTTTGTATTCAATTTCTACTACTAAGATGTGAGTTTTAGCCTTGCTGTTACAATAATTAAAGCTGAAAAAGGAAGTTGTAGGATGGCCAAAAAATGAAGAAAGGGGAAGTGACCTTAAAATCTATTATTTATAGGAGGAAAAGAAAGGGTTTCCTAGGGAGACAATGAAGGTATCAGAAACATAATGAGTAACACTTGTTGTACATTTACTTTGTCTAATATTATTGTAATAACTCTATGAATTTGTTTAATCATATTTTGTGAATTAGTGTTGTTATTAATATCCATTATGTGTATCGGTAAACCAACATAAAGGAAAATAACTTGTTGCCCTGGCTGCTGTAGCTCAGTGGACTGAGTGAGGACCTGCGAACCAAAGGGGTACTGGTTCGATTCCCAGTCAGGGCACATGACTGGGTTGTGGGACAGGTCCCCAGTTGGGGGCATGTGAAAGGCAACCACACATTGATATTTCTCTCCCTCTCCTTCTTTTTCCCTTGCCCTATGAATAAATAAATAAATAAATACATGAATAAATAAATACATACATACATACATAAATAAAATCTTTAAAAAGAAGAAAAAAATAAGAAAAGTAACTGTCCAAGTTCAACTAGAGATGGGTGAAGTCAGGCCCTGAACCATCTCAAGGTGGCTCCAGAGTCTTGTCATCTGCATGAGGCTACATCATCTGACATGCCTGAGAACAACTAGTACTGCTCCTGAGTATAGAGGCCAAAGGAGAAGAGAGTTTCAGAAAAAGGCAGCAGTTACCAGCAGGTGTTGAAAGCTTTTACAGAGAGGTCAAGAAAGGCAACCTGTACTGGAGACCTGGAAATCATAAAATGGCAGGTTATCTTTGAGAAGTTAACTCAATGAAGTGGGCAAAAGATAATCAGATTTGATAGCGTAACATGCTGTTTTTCTCATGGGTCTTTGGACTATTCATTTCAGAATAACACTGATCGCTGTCAAAAACTCAGATTCCTTAGGTATTCATTCCAAGATCCTTTCATTGGGATTCTCCAGTAACTTTAAAAGAAATAGATAATCACTACAGGGGATGGGACAGAGAAGAGGAATGGGATGGCTGTGGTCTATTTTACATACACAATCACAAAACAAAAGCTCCGCTGTACAGATAGTTAAGTGGCCATCTGTCTTATTTTAATATATGCTGGGGAAAGACTAATTGTAAACCCAAGAGACTAATCAAAATGTGTTCTTCTTGTTATATTCTTCAGTGATGTTTTAGGGACCTTCATAGAGCTACAAATCATGGAACCAAATGACCATCTGCATCTCAGTCTAGCTCCGATGGTTGTGGGTGTGTCCGAGGATTGCACTGTTCTGTGGAGCAGATAATCCTTCTGTGCAGTGGCAGGAGGGTTTTGCACACCACTGTTTGCTTCTGGTCTTGCTCTCTTGTGTAGCATTCTAGCCATCACATTTTACATCTTCATCATTAAAGGATGTCCAAGTGTGTATACTTTATCTCAAAATGCTTCCTTCAGGACTATTTTGTAAGTTTTTCTTTTTTCTTGTTGTATCTTCACATCTTGAGGATGTTGTCTTCATTAGTTATTATTTTCCTGGAAATAAGTTTTATGTGTTTAATCAGATACATACTCATGGGATAATTATCAACCTATGCAGATGCCTAATATTCTGTCATTTCTCTTTTAATTGTTTCCTGTACCAGTCACAGATGTGTTAGCGTCCTTACCTCTCAGACGTTGTATCTGAAAAAGTTATGGGGCAAGAGAGCGTCAGTGTTTTTTTTTTTTTTCATTTAATTCCTTATCTAAAATTCAGAATTTACACTTGATACATTGATTTTAACCCTGGGGTATCTGAATACTCTTTTGAATACTGGTACTATTCCTTAGGTTTAATTCACCCATTATTAAATGTAAAAGAGACCCAAATTGAAAAATGTTAACAACAAATTATATTATTCTTATTTTATTTCAACAAAAGTTGAACTATTGCTTCCATCACTTTTTTTTTTCAGGACAATAAGAGGTTCAGAATCATTTGTAATCACTCTAATTTTAAATTCCACTTTTTAAACAGAGAAAAATGATAATTTTATGAAAGGGGGAATAATTTTTTCTTTATTCTTTAATTATTTTAGTCAGGGGTGCCAAAGTTTGAGACAATAAATTAGAATAGTGTCAAAAAAACCCTAACACATTTTCTGGGCACTCAATAAATATTAATTTATGATTATGATCCTGTCAGGCACATTTTATTTACTCAACTAGTCAAGGACCCCATTTGTCAACGTGACTAATGAAACTGTCCCAAAGTTTATAATTCCTGTGATCGGGCTTTTATTCTTATTTCCATAAAATAGAATTTTATTTTAAATAGAATGCCCTTAAGAAAAATTTTAAATTCTCTAAAACATCTTAATAATGTATAACATTCTCAGAAATATGAGCATTGGGCCTTATTTTAATTGTACTGTATTTCTGAGATAGAAATAAAAATGAAAGAGGAGACCCCTATAGCCTGTGTGCCTGATCCTGAAATAATTTCTTTTCCAAACTATTGATAATGCTGTCATCGTCCGTCACATAATCAGATTGAATCAGATTGAATCAGATTGAATGATTTCTTGTCATTATACTGTGTATTAAGTGCCTTTATTAACTTAACATAGAAGGCTACCACCAAATGTTGTGCTATCACATTAATTTTTGAGGTTCAATTTATAAACAAATTTGATAAACCAAAGAACGTGTTTCTTTTGACATCATTGTAAAAGGAGTGGTTTATTTTCCTGCGGAGATACAGTGTTAGTAATCCAGTAGTTGAAGAATTTTGAATTTAAAGCAGAATAAAGTTATCTAAAATATTCCTGAGTTATTTACTATGATAAGCAATGCTGCATATTTGCTTGTCATATGCGATTTTGGGAGGTGTTAAAATTAAAAGAAGAGGGAAACTCGAAGTGAGATAAGAAGTCCCAGAAAGGTAAGATATATTGGGTTAATCAAAAGGCCATTTAGTTTTTTCCATAAAATAAAAGACACATTTTTTATTTTCAGCAATAACTTCATTGATTAGGATATTTTGAGTATGTCAGCTATCTCCTGCTATTGACTTCTACTGGGTAGAGTCCAGGGTGCTGCTAAATGCCTCCCAATGCATAAGACAGCCCCACAACAAAGAATGATTTGGCCAAAATGTCGATAGTACCAAGAAACCAGAAAAACTTCTGACGTAGTTGATCAATCACAGCACTTTCTTCATATACTGCACAAATCTTTTTTTGCTTTTCAGTTGTGTTTTTACCTTTCTTGAAATAATAAAGCACAATGTACCAAAAATGCTGTGTATTTTCTTCCATCTTCAGTATTAAAATGGTTGCACAAAAATTCACCAATTTTGACTAGTTTTTTTAAAAATACACACTGATATGACAGTTGCCACAATAAAATCTAACAAAATTGTTTCAAATGAAGTTAAACACAACTAAGCACTACTAGAGCCATCATATGGAAAAAACTAAGTGAACTTTTTGGCCGAACCAATATTGGAGAGGGGTATAGAAATATCAAGGCCTGAAAAAGCTTTTTGGCCCATACCTCAGTTACAACTCCAGAGTCATTCTGCTTTGTCTGGTGGGATTTGCCAAGTAAAGGGATCAGGAAAAGAGAGCTTGGGTTGCACACTAGAGTGTTTTTTACTTTCCTTCTGATGGAGAGGAGGGACTCCAATATTTCCCTGCCCCTACATGGTGAAGCCCTATGTAATGAGTTAAGTGGCTATGGAATCTGGCATGGCGGGGGCCAAGGAAAGCCTACATCCCAGACTTGGATTCAGTTCGATAATGTAGCAGGAACTCAGAGTGGTTTGCAGCATTAATATAAGTCAATATAGAGTCCGGTTAGCAGGCATATATCCTGGTTCCTGATGTACCTAAAAATGAAGCCATCTTCAGTCATAGCACTAGGGCTTCAACAGCAGACATTGCTAAATAACCTCAGAGAGGCACCCAACCAGCCACACCCAGGAGACATCAGCCCAAGTGTTCCCAAGGACCAGCATCCTGAGGCCAGAGATTACCCTTCCTTGCAATTTGTTCACATAAACTTGCTCCCTGTACCAAATCCTTCTTGAGCAGGAGCTGAGGAAACACAAATTAAGCTGAAAAAATAAATATGAAAACTGAAAGTGACTGAATTATTCACAGGGGGCATTTGAACCAGTAAAGAGAGTTACTACAATGAACACATTTAGATATTAATGTGCAACTCTGCTATGTGCCCCCCATGGAGTGCAGGTAAAAGTTATCCAGAAGTTCCTGTTACTATGTAGCTGAGGATGGCTGTGAGCAGGGCCAGACACATAGTCTGCATGGCTCAGTGTGAAATGCCAATGTGTGGCCACTTGCTCAAATTCTATTAAGAAATTTAAGATGCCGACACTAGAGCATTAAACCAGGCAGAGGGCTATTGTTAGTATAGGGCTCTTTGTGCCTGCAGGGTTCATAGAACCATGAAGCTGACCCAGCTGTGGGCTTGTACGATGGGGTTAAGGCCTCAGGGACGACTTGGCCCTGTGGCCATAGGCTGCATGTCAGACCACTAAGTCCAGCAGGTAATGGGAGGCTTAGTTTGACTCACATGGGACTACGGTGTGAAAAAGAAGAGTACTATAACCCAATCGGCAGAACTGTAGTTTATTCTCAGTGGGAGCATTTCCAAAGCAAGAGAACCAAACGTGAATTTACTGGCCACAGATTTGCACATTGGAGGTAAGCAGGAAGCCCAACAACTGCATAGAAAAATGGTTGTATGCAGTTGTATGTTAGTGAATGTTTAACATCTCACGAGAAAATAAAAGACATGACCTATAAGGATACCTCTTTTCCATTATGGCTTGTTTCAAGCTACTACCATGGCATCACTGAACACAGAGTAGGGAAGAAGTACACACAGGTGTTTCTCAGGAGCCATTGCAAGGTTTCACCAGGTATGACCAGTTGGTTCAGAAAATAGTGCAAAGACTCATATATGTAGAATGATATTGAGATATAGCAAATAATATTGCCTTAATCTTGTCCTAATCTCTGGGGCTGGTGGCTATGCAAAAGGGGCTTTGCAGATGTGATTAAGTTAAGGGTTTTGAAATGGGCAGTTATCCCGCATTATCTGGGCAGAACAAATGTATTCATGAGGCCCTTTTAAGAGGGAAGCAGGAAGGTCAGGGTCAGAGAAGGAGAGGCGATGACAGAGGCAGAGGTTGGCGTGAGGCACTGTGAAGATGGGGGAGGAGTTCTCAGAGTGCAGGTGGCTTTTAGAGGCTGGAAAACAAAGAAAATGGACTTTCCTCTTAAGGCCTCCAGAAGGAAGGTACTTTACTGACACCTTGATTTTGGCCTGTAGGACCCATTTCGGGCTTTCGACCTCTAGGACTGTGTGATGAGTTTATTTCATTTTAAGCCACCACATTTGTGGTAGTTATAGCAGCAATAGGAGTCACATACACATGCCATTCTCTTAGGGCTTACTTGACTTCAGAAACACATCGCATGAAAGTAGGAAACTAATTGATAACAACCATATATATAAGCAACAGAATGCTGTATTACCCTAACAGTATTGGGTAATCATTTTAAATTCTAGTATGACAAAGTATTAAAAATAACTAAAACCAAATTATGTTAGTGAATACACAGTAGAAATAGGTGTAAATTGGGACTCATTCTTTGCCTTTAGTACTCCCAGCAGGGTTGACTTTTAGTCCCTTCTGAGATAAGCCTTCTACACTGGAGACTTCATGCTCAGTCAGATCATCCCCTGACGGGCCTCTGCAAGATGCACTTCACACATGACCAGAAGAGAGCTCTAGATTTTCGCATGTGTATAGCTGAGATTAGGCTAACGCCTACACTAGTTATATTCATTTAAGTTTTATTCTGGATACTCTTATTAAAATATTAAATTTAGTTAAAAACTAATATGTGCATTCACAGTAAGTTTGCTAAGTCGGGTCTAAATCACTGTCCCATCCTTCTATAATTTTATGCATTAGCGGACTAATTGGGTTAGTGGCCTGAAGGAAGAAATTAAAGATATGTATCTCCTACTTAATAATGCAATAGATATGCCTTCTATGTAAATAATTCTTATTCAAAAACCTAGGAGAGGATAAAAGTAAGCATCAATTCCGTTATTGATTTAAGAAAAACTTTTTTGCCTATTTTCATATTTCTTGGGATGCTATTTTTATAAGCATTTAACACTTGAGTTCTTTAGGTACAGTATGGTATAAATACAACTCTGTTCTACTGAGAAATATTTATGTAAATAAAGCAGAAAAATTATGTACCTGACATAATTGAGTATATAATATTCACACATGTAAGAAAACATGAAAATATGTCTTCTGAAATGAGGATCTTCCTAAACCAAGACATATTATGCTGTTATTACTTTGTTTACAGTTTCTTCTAATTATCTGTGGCATTATTTTGTTTACCTTGCCTACTTAATAAGATTCTTGAAAGAAGCCACTGAGGTAATGTAGATGGAAGTTTCAACTATTTTTTTAACAAAGAAGTGAATTTTAATTGGGCATTTCCTTTGAAGTAACTCTTGAGTTATTTGAACCTAAAAAGCTCCAAGAATTTCATAGGGATTTAATTCCACATTAAAACCAGGAGTAAAAGATCCATGAAAAAACTTAGGATTTCTGAGCTTTCTGGAATGTTCTTTACACACAGAAGCGAACCCTCACTCTGTCCTCCTGAGCTCTGATAACACCAAAGCCTGCAGATCTGAGCCTCATGGACAGTAAAGAGGAGGAGTGATGGCGAAAGTGCGTTGTCTTTCACGGTAGCCTGAGAAATAAGGGGGAAGTGGGCAGTGACCGCTGTGGAAAGGAGAGGAACACAAACAGAATCCCTCGGACTTGCCAGAAGGAAAAAAAAAGCGTATGAAAAACAAATAGTGGGCATCTGAGGTGTGGGCCCAGGTAGTTGAATTCACAGACACTCGTATCGGGGGCCTCTATATTCGTGGTACCAGTCAGCATCACCTGAGTACTTGGTAAAACCCAGTTCTTGGGGGGGGTCTACTTCAAATTTATTGAATCAGAAACTTGGGAGGGGGTTAGCTGAACAATTTATGTCCTAGCCCTTTGGGCACTTCTATTGCTGGGTCAAATTTGAGAATCAGTCCTCTACATAATAAATACCATCTCAGAAGCGATACATTTCAGATTAAGGAAGGTAATTTATGTGTGTTCAGTGCAAGCAGGCAGTTAAACTTCAAAAAATGAGTGTCAGCTCTCATCATGGTTAGCTCTTGTTCAATGCCGGAAAAGTTAAGAATTGGAGAACTATAAACACACACGTATAGACTTTTGTGACTTATAGTGTTCTTTAAAAATTGTTCAGGGACCTGTAACACTTTGACCTGCATACGTATCATGTGGAGATTGAAAATGCAGATCTGTTTTAGACAGGTCTGGGGCAGGGTCTGAGACTCCAAGTTCTAATCAGCTTTGAGGTGCTGCATGCGGTTGCTGCTGGTCCAAGGACCGCACTTTGAGCAGCATGGATCTGGGCCATGGCCCCTTTTATGCATGCCTGACAGTTCTTCACAGCCCCCAAAGTAATCTAAGACAGAAGATTGAGTGCTCCTAGGAAAGTCAAAGGATAAGAGGTCGGCAGTGAGTTGGAACTCTTTGGAGTTCATGTCATTCACTCCTTTGATTTGCTGCTTTTGTCCATCTTTCTGAGGAAGCAATTTAACACTTCTGAGAAAAGAGAATTAAGAAACTATTCATAAATTCCTAAAATTTTATGGTCATGTCCCATTAATTACATAACTTTGGAAAGAGACAAATAGTACTGTTGGACTGATAAAACGTGACCCAGATGCCCTTAGGCAAGCCGTATGTAACTACTATTATGTAGATCTTTGCAAACCCATCTAGAAGAGTTCATGCTACTCCTTTGCTGAGTAAAGCTTTCTTTCCATCTTTTTTTTTCAAAGCCATGGAGTTTGTCTCTTCTTAATTTATTTCTCAATTATGATTTGTATTCAATATTATTTTGTATTAGTTCAAGGTATACAGCACAGTGGTTATATAATCATATACTTTACAGTGTTCCCCCAACAGTTTTAGTACCTACCTGGCTCCATACAGTTATTAGAATATTATTGACCGTATTCCCTATACTGTACTTTTCATCTCGGTGAGTATTTTGCAACTACCAATTTGTACTTCTTAATCCCGTCACATGTTTCACCCAGCCCCCACCCCCACTCCCACCCCCTGCCTTCTGGCAACCAACTGTCTGATCTCCGCCTCTATAAATCTGTTTCTGTTTTCTTTGTTCATTTATTTTGCTCTTTAGATTCCACATATAAATGAAATTGTACCAGATTTGCTTTCACCAACTGAAACTTTCACATTTACTTTTTTGAAGCAAACTTAGTTTTACTTGGTTGTTTATGCACATAGATTCTTGGTGGGTAGCCACATGGACCCCACCACGAGGAACTTTAAAATAATTCAATTATGTGTAATTGTGGTCAGCATATTCTTTGGCAGGTTCAAGGTTTTTCCAAGAAATGATTGAAAATGTGGTCTACACTGTAACAGAGGAAGCTGAGTGGCGGTAAGGGGTTCTGTCCTGTAGCCAGCACAGCTGAGTGTTTAAAAGTGGGGGTGTGACAGACTGGAAATGATATCACTTACGTAGGGAGGACCTGCATAAGTATGAGACTCTTCACTCCTTCTGGACTCTGCTCGTTTAGGTCTGGTAGGTTTGTAGTTAATTGGGTTTGATCTCGCCATCATACGTGGCTGAGGACAGATTTTTAAAGCACATTTTCTAACTCAGTTGAGTTTCTTTGAGTTATATGATTTTATAGGAAGGTTGTTACACAAGTTTTACGCACTTGGAATTCTAATCACGAAGCTTTTAGTCTAGAGTGGTGTTCGATACTAAGGATAAGCCATAACCAAACTACATTTTTATAATAAACAATCATAAATCGGTTATCACAGGAATGCGATATTTACTCAATGGCAGCCTCAGAAACATTGTCTTAAAATCCCCATTAAATAAATAAATAAATCCCCACCCCTCAGATCAACTTCTGTGTTGATCCAAGCTCTGGGCCCCTTCCTTCCCAACACCAAGCTCAGCAAAGGATAATTTGGAATGTATCTTTTCTGCTTATTACAGAAAAAAAAAGTCTCATTTATCAATGAATTTCATGACAAATGAACTACTAAGGGAAATGGGTAGTAGGTTCTAGAGTCAACTCTATTTCACTGTGGATGAAATATTTCCTGAATGAAGGTATCTGGAAAATTGCAAATTTAAAGCCCGTGTGAGAAATTACAGATATCTAAAAGATAATAAATAGCTCCTTTAAAGCTCTCAAATGGACCAAGGATAGAATCTTCTTTACCAAACTTTCTTTGGGAACAATCTCATGATCTCTACAAACTCAAAAGGGGGCTTTGGCATGTGATGGCCTCTAAGAGTGCCCGTGAAAGCACTAGGTTGAAGCTTCAGTTTTGTACATCTCGTGGGCAGAATTTGGCTGTTTATTTGGATTTTAAATTCATTTGAATCTTTGCTAAGAAAATTAATTTTTGAACAGGAAAGTATTATTTTATTACCTGCTGTCCTTTTATATGTTTAAATATTGATATTTGACATTTAGGAGAATAACTTTTTCATCATAAATGAGTATTCAAAAGTAGGTATTCTCCCAAAGGAAAAAAAATATGTCTAATCAAGATCCTATTCAAAAATTCCACCCAAGACGCTTACTAAGAGCCCTTCAGTAGCTAGTTTAGCTGCTATTCATTAATATAAATACCAGTTTGCCCTGAATAACAACCTTTTCTACAGTTTAATTGTCATTTAAATGAGGAGACTTTTCAAAACCATATATTTTTTAAAAAATAAAGTCAATTTTTTTCCACAAGCTATCTGAAGAGTGAAACTGAAACCTTTTAAAGGCTAATCATATATAAATGATTATTATCTTTTTATTGATGAGAGAGAGACAGACAGACATTGACTTGTTGTTCTGCTTATTTGTGCATTCATTGGTTGATTCTTGTGTATGTCCTTACTGGGAACTGAGCCTGCAACCTTGGCATATAGGGACAATGCTCTGATCAACTGAGCTATCCAGATAGGGCCACTGATTATTCTTTTTAAAGGCTTGATAGGAAATATGCATTCCAGATAAAATTACATTACGTAGGAGAGTAATAGTTTTAAAGATGTTTTCTTTTATTAAAACACAAACACACACATAGAGTCCATCTTGTGTTAATATTTTATTGGGGAAACAAATTATACAGTAGACTTTTATGTTATTTTCAGTATACATGATTTGTTCTTACTAACATACTATAATATTATTCAGAACTATTATTTTACAATGTCCCCCCAAATCAAACAGACTTAACTTAGGAAGTTTATTGACTCAGTGAAAAGTCAAAGGTAAGGGGCTGAGAGAGTAGGACATGCATGGCTTACAGGACATTCATGTTCAATGTCATGACCTTTGTTATTGTTACCAGAACTTACTGGCTCTATATGACTTGGCAGACATTTCTGAAAGTCTGTGAGCCTCAGATTCATCCACTGCATGCTGTGCATCACGTTATCTTTTTCAGAGTGGTGTTGTTTTAACACATGAGGTGCTGAGAATGAGACCTGATCGAAAGAAAGCATATGGTATCACCAAAACTTTTTATTTCCAAATCTCCATTCCTCAGGTGAGCCTTTCTCAGTGTGGACACCATCCACACCAGCAGCTCCAGACTTCCATTTTCCCAGCACTAGATTCAGCAAAAGAGAGTGTCTTTTTCCTAGTTACTACAGCTAAAGCTCCAGGATAACATTCCCTAAACTCTGATTTGAGTTTGGCCAGTCCCTGTGGCCAGGAATTGAAAGCCCCGCCCTTATGGTCAAATGTCCACCCCTGGACCTGACATCGATCTCACCCAGCGTTGGAGTGAAAAGGGTGGTTTCCAATAAAAATTGAGTTCTTCTTACCTAAAGAGTAGGAAGTAGACTTGGGCACAGAAGAACAAAGCTGTTTATTTTAAAAGTCCGTTGAACTTTTATTCCAGCACTTTGTCTATATCTTTATGTTTATTCTACGCTGTTTGGTCTCTCAAATTGCAAGCACTTGTAAAATGGCAACGGGAATCTTTGGTACTATATTTGTGGTTCACTCACCTAACTACGATATCAGATTCACTAACAACAAGCATGGACTTTTTTATTACCAAAATTTTTGTCACATTTGAAGAACGAACCCTGTTATTTTTTATATTTTTCTGTTTTATCTTCTATTAGTTTTGAAAAACAAAAGTCTTCTGAAAACAAGGAAACCCCACAAATAAAACAAAAATTGTGAAGTGCATAATATCTTTCATAATTTAGAAGAAATTGCAGACATATTGATTTACATATTATCTTACTTTTTTATATCATCATTACTGTGTATTATTTTGGTCTGCTCTACAATATGGTGTTTTATTTATCTAAATTATTCTATAAAGATTTTTTTAATGGTGCACAGATTTTGAAGTTTACAGTCTAAGGAAAACTAGAACATTTGAGTTAACATTATCTATATGTAAGCATAAGCAAAAAATATTTTATATAATGTACTTCTTCTTAATTCAACAAATATTACCAAGAACCTCTTATTTTTTAGGCAAAAAACTTTATCTTCATTGACTTAATAATTTATCAAGTTAGGGACAGACAATAAAAAGCAAATTATGTTGTAGTAATATAATGCCAGCGTAGCATGATATTGTGTGAGGACTATGTGGATGTTATTTTAGGTACTTAATGTGATTTATGTCAGCCTCCAGCTTTAAGACAAGAATTTTATTCTGCCCAACCCATTCTTGTAGCCTTTTGGTTTATAATAGTTAATGATATTAATGGAGATCACCTATCGCATGCTTATAGTTTTAGCCTTCTTAATTAGGTTTTAGGAAATAAAATAATTCTAACTGAAGCTATTTATCAAATGTTATTGCATATGTCTATTACATGAAATATTGTAGAAATATTATGCCATATCCTATAAATAAAACTGGATCTCCCCTAGGTTTTTAGTAGACCAGATGATTCACCCTCAGGCTAATGAATCTTTTCCTTGAATGTTCACAAGACACCCCATGTAGCTTTCTCACTGTGCTCCTTGCAGCCCACAGGTTGCTTTGTTTCTGAGCCCTGTGGGTGGGTCATGGTCATCAGTCCTGCAGGTCATGGCTCCATTCTCCCTTCACTGAAGAGCCAGCACCTTCAGGCACAGGCTTTCCTCATTGCATTTCTCGTGCTCTAAGACCCACAGAAGATCTACTCATTGTTTACTCCAGCTGGGATGGGGAAGACATGGTACTATGTCTTCATTAGGGAAGGAAGCTCCCTTTCCTCTGATCTCCAACTACCTGGTGGCTTATCCCCTTCTGTTTCCCATTTTCATTTGGACTAGTGGCCAGTATGGTCAGTGGCTACAATACAGGGCTCCTTGTTGAGGAGCCCCTGGCTTCTAATACCACTTCAGGCTTTCTAGCATGCTGAATCATTCTCTGATCTCAAAGCACAACAACTGAATCTTTATTCTTATAAATGAGCTCTTTATGTCTGAGTTCTTCTCTGCTGATGCCTTGACCCAATCAAGGCCAGTCTTTGAAACTTAAAACCCAGAAATTACATTGATTTTTTTTCTTTTGGTCCTATTGATCTCTCTCTTCCCTTAGCCATAACTCTTGGGATGCCACACGAGAGGAGAGCTAATAGTCAAAGAATACACCCAAAAAAGAAGCCTAGAATGATATTGCATTAACAGCACTCTGTCTCGTGTTTATGATGAATTTCTCTACTAGAGACTGAGCTGCCTTCACAGGCAAAGAGTCTGGTGAGGAGAGAGGTCACAGGGAAGTCCCAAGAGCAGGGGCTCAGAAGGCCAGGGGCACTTGCATTCAAATAAAGGTCTGCCTGCCTGCTGTGTATGCTTGTGTTTTATGACTTTTCAGCCTCTGTACTTTCCACATTAGATTTCCAAAATTACAGCTATATTTCATTGTGGTTGCTAGGCATAAAATATATACATAATGAAATGTAGTATTCATTTAATAAATACAGTATGTTATGGTAGCTAATGTTCAAAGAAAACTCTGTAGTAATAGCTCAGGGTTCATATCTACACATTTATATCTATATATGTGTATAACTTATCTCTCTATCTCCAGCTCCCTATCTGGCTCACAAACACTGCATATTTAGAACCAGGTCTTTCAGGTATGGTTGTTTTTTTAATATGGGCATGTTAACATTACTAAATATTTTACATTTTCTGTCAAGTAGCCTAATTCAATCAAAATTTCACAAACCAAAACTGGAATAGAGTTACAAATGATATTTAAGATATTAATTTAATTTAATTTATTTATTTGTTATTGAATTTATTGGGGTGACATTGGTTAATAAAATTATCTAGGTTTGCAGTATACAATTCTATAGTACATCATTTGTATATTGTATTGTGTTTACCACCCCAAGTCAAATCTCATTTCATCACCATTTATTCCCACCTTTTTAAAATTTTTAAATAAAACTAATGGAATAACTGCATTTCATTAAATTTCACATTTTCTTCCCATGAGTATTAACTTGTTCCTTATTTACTTGAATAATATACATATAATAAAAACACTAAGTATTTTGAGTACTTTTGATAGATAAGTTTGTCAGGTTGAAGATCAGGGTAAAGAAGGATGGAGAGAGTAGCTACAGGGTCAAAAATGCTATACATAAATATTTAAACAAATGCTTATATCCACATACACACATAATTAAATTAACTTCATGGGTGTGTTTTATTCATAAGTTCAGGATAACTACCCATTTTGCAGTTTGATTTGGTTTTACACATTGAACTTTATTATACATCACTGATTTGGACTTGGGCCTTATTTGGACTTTAGGAAAAATTGGTATGAGGAGAAAGACAAACAAAGAAAAGCAACAGTTAACTTTGAAATGAGACCCAAATAATCAAATTCATGATACATATAAACTGCTAATAAAAATAACTAGTAAAAACTCCTGGTAGAAAAGAAAACATAGTTTTGTTTACTAAAAAAAAATGCTGAAAAAACATGTTTTGTTTAGTATAAAAACAAAACAAACAACAACAAAGAGAAACCCATAGTAATGCTATGGGCTAAATATTATACCAAAAATAGAGACATTTCCTAGGGTAGGTAGGCTTGGATGTTTGCCAAGCTTCCTTCAATCCCTGTCTTTTTGTGCCTGACTATTGCAGTATGCTCATGTTTCAATTTCTCTGAATAAGCTGTCAACGTGATGATGCTTTCTAACTATCTCTAAAATTGACTATCATTTAACCGTGAGTTATTTGGATAAATGTTGAAATGGCAGTCAGCCATTGTCTTACAATTTCTATATGTTTAAGAGGCGATAAAATGCCTCAAGGCAAAGAGTTCCACCTTTGGGGATAAAGAGACCTGACTTTGACTTGGTTAATTTTGTATTATAGATCAAGGTATTCATTGTCCTAAACCTTAGTTTCCTCACCTGGAAAACTGAGAAATGAGTAACAACCTCTCCTTTTGGGCCAGAATAAACCCACTGAGATAACATGGAATAAAGATTGGTGTGTGTTTGTCCAACACAGGCAACTTCCCAAGGCAGTGTTTTCAGTTCTTATCTGATTCTTGTCTTCACAAGGTGAACAGCAGACCAGTAAACTATGGGTAGTCTCACCAATGAGGCCCTGGAAGTGTAAGATTCACCAGGCTTCCTCGGTCAGTGTGGCGTAGCTGGTTGGAGTATCATCCCATAAACCAAAGGGTTGTAAGTTCGATTCACAGTCAGGGTACATGGCTGGGTCACAGGTTTGGTCCCCACTCTGGGCACATGAGAGAGGCCACAGATCAATGTTTCTCTCTCATATCACTATTCCCCTCTTTCTCTCCCTCCCTTCCCTTCTCTAAATTCAATAAAGCAGGTCTTCGAGTAAGGGTAAAAAAAGAGAATTCTCCAGGCTGATCTAGAAACATTTTGTATTTTCTAGGTCACTGTTCTCCTCCATTGGAGCACCTATTTGATAATGAGTGTCTTTAATCTCAGAAAGTTCAGCAAATTGAAAAAAGTAGCTAGAATTCCTGCTTTGTCTTTGCCCAAAATGTAAACAAATCAAAATTTAGAGCAAAGTACATGGTAAACTAATGTATACACTTTCAAGATGTGTATTTTTAAATAATAAAGCTATCCTTTTTTTGGCGTCTTTTTGCTCCAATAGTGAGATGATTTCAAGACAAAAAAAACATATTCTTTGAGAACAAGTCTTATCAGAGAGTTATTTTTTTAATGACAAAATACTGTTTTGGAATCATTATTGTACTACCCCATGGAGAACTAGTGACTCTTTTCATTTGTACATGAAGCATACAATACAATTTTTTATTTTCTCGTGAAGTGTTTTCCAATTTCTTTAGGAGCTGTATAAACTTCTCTTGTATTTATAAATATGAAAATGTGTTGCTCTTCAAGTTTTTGGCTTCCAAATGGATTGTAGTAAATCTTTTAATCTCATTACTCTAGACTTGAATTTCAGTGGCCTGTGTGTCCAATTTATATATATTTAAGTTCCGCAATTACGTGAGATTCAATGTCCCTTATTTCATGTAACCAAGTGTAAGCAATCCCAAAATATGAATGATTAAAGAAATAGCATCCTGGCTGGTGTAGCTCAGTGAATTGAGTGCTGACCTGTGAACCAAAGGGTCACCAGTTCGATTCCCAGTCAGGGCACTTGTCTGGCTTGTAGGCCAGGTCCCCAGTGCGGGTGAGTGAAAGGCAAACATACACTGATGTTTCTCTCCCTCTCTTCCTCCCCCTCTTCTCCTTTGTCTAAAAATAAATAAATAAAATCTTAAAAAAATAGTGTATTGCTCCATTGATCATTTGTTATTGAATAAAATGTATTCAACTCTTGCACAACCTTCTCCTGCTCATGATCTTCAAGGAAATTTTAGAAATGGCAACTTGAGGTGCATATCGACTCAAATTTCCTACTGATTTATCAACTTTATTTTATTTTTCCATATACATTTTAATTTTTTGTCTCAAAACAATTTAGGATGAAGAGGTCACATAAATAGTACAGAGAGATTTTACACACTGTCTACCCAGGTTTCCCAATGTTAACATCTTATACAACCACAGTACTTTGTCAACCCAGGAAACTGGCATTGAGATAATACTCTTACACTGCAGACTTATTTAGGTGGTACCAGTTTTTACACTTTTTTTGGTTTGGTTTTGTGTAGTTCTGTGAAATCTCATCACATGAGTAGATTCATATAACCACCTTAAACCACATACAGAATTGTTCTGTCACCCTAAAACAGTTCCCGTCTTCCCCATGACACTAACACTTGACTCCCTTCCCCAGCCACTGATCCACTCTCCATGCCGCACTTTTCCATTTCGAGAATGTTATATAAATGGAATAATATAGTATGTAGTTTTCAGGTAGCCTTTATTAATGCAGCATGATAAAATTGAGATCCATCCAAGTTGTATATTTCAATAACGTATTTGTTTTTATTGCTTAGTAGCATTCTATGGTGTAGGTATTTAAATTTGTTTATTTACTTATCAGTGGAAAGACATTTGACTACTACAAATAAAGCTACTGTGAACATTGATTTACAGATATTTGCGTGGGCGTAAGTTTTTATTTCTTGAGGATAAATACCCAAAGTGCAATTATTGAGTTCTATAGTAATACATGTTTAACTGTATAAGAAACTGCTACATCCATTTTCATTATACCTTCCAACTAGGAACACATACAAAACACAGTTTCTTCACTTTCCCATCGCACTTGATTTAGTGTTCTGTTTTCTTTTTTAATTTTGTTTACTCTAATTGGGTATAGAAGTATTTCATTGCAGCTTCAATATGCATTTCTGAAATAACAAATGATATTTAACTTCTTTTAGCATGCCTATTATCTATATATCCCCTTTGTTCAAATATCTCTTCAAGTCTTTTGCCCATTTACAAATTATATTTTTCCCGTATTTACAGAGGTCTTCATACACTTTGAAAACAGATCCTTTGTTAGATATGTCTTTGGAAATAGTTCCTCCCAATCTAGGACTTATCTTTTAAATAATGTATTTCACTGATAAAAAGTTTTTCATCTGATGATGTCCAGGTTACCAATATTTTTCTTTTAAGGACTATGCTGTTGGTGCCATGCTCAAAAACTCTTCACTCACCATAGGTCAAAAAGTTTCTGTCCTATTAGTTTTGTAGTGTTATAGTTTGCATTAAGAAGTTTGATCCATTTTTAGTTAAATTTTGTTTAGGGTGTTAGGTTGAGGTTGAGGTTTTTTTATTGTTTTTATTATTTGCCTATGGATATGCAGCTGTTCAAACACTAGTTATTGAAAAATTAGTCTTTCTTCATTGAATTGTTTCTGTACCTTTCTCCAATACCAGTTGGCTGCACTTGTTTGGTTCTATTTATGGACTCTCTATTTTCTTTTATTGATCTACACACACTCTTTTGTCAATATTATAGTGTCCCAATTATTGAAACTTTATTGTAAGTCTTAGTATAGGGTAATGTGGCAAATTTTATTTTAAAAAATAATTTTAGTGATTATAGCTTCTTAGATCCTTTTTCATTAAGTTGTGTTTTAGTTACTTTATTTTTTATATATTGTATTTTTTAGCTATTACAGTTGTCCCAACTTTTTCCCCTTTCTCCCCCCTGCCCAGCCCACCTCCCACTGTCAATCCACACACCCTTGTCCATGTCCATGGGTTCTTTATGCGTGTTCTTTGATGGATCCTTTCACCTTCTTTCAAACAATCCCCACATCCTTCCTCCCCTCTTACAGCTGTCAATCTGTTCCATGATTCTATGTCTCTGGTTTCCTTTTGCTCATTAGTTTATTTAATGGTTGATTCAACCTACCTGTATCTAAAAAAATGCTGGCATTTTGATAAGAATATATTAAATCTAGAAACCAGTTTGGAGAGATTTGACTTCATTATTACATTGAGTCTTCCATTCCATGAACACAGTGTGTCTCTCCATTTATTTAGATTTTGGAGTTTCCACATACAATTTCTGTACATATTTTCTTAGACTTACTCTTCAGTGTTACAATTTTAGAACTATTATAAATTGCATTTTTAATTTCTATTTTCAATTGTTCATTGCTTATTTATAGAAATAAGGTTGATGTATGTGTATGCATGACTTGTGCATGTGTACCTGACCAAACTCTTTAATTCTAGGAATTTTCTTTTGTATTCCTTTCACATTTCTTTGTAACTAATTACGTCACCAGCAGATAGGCAAGATTTTGTCTCTTTCTTTTGAATCTGTATGTCTTCTATTTGTTTTTCTTACTTTATTGCATTGGTTAAGTTTACAATGTGATGTTGAATAGGCGTGGGAAGAGTAACTACCTAAATGTTTGGAAACTTTACTGTTTTCTTTATAAGATTTCAAATATCATTTGCTTATGATCAGAGAACATACTTTGTATAAGTTTTAACTATTTTTAATTTGTTGAGTTTTGTGTTACTAGCCAAGATATGGACTCTTGATGACAGTCCCATGTATACTTGAAAAGAATGTATATTCTGCTGCTGTTTGGTGGAATGTTTTATAATTGTCAGATTCTGTGTGTTGATGGTGTTGTTTAGATCCTCTCTATCCTTGCTCAATTTCTATTTAGTGGTTTTAGTGATTACTGAGAGAAAGGTTCTGAAGTCCCTAACAAAATCTCTCTTTTAAGTTCTACCATTTTGATTCTTCATGTATATTGAAGCTTTATTATTGATTCATATCCATTTAGTGGGTTATCTCTGCTTTGTGAATTAACCCTTGGTGATTTTTTTGTTCTGAGTCATAATTTGTCTAACTTTAACATAACACTTTAGCTTTCTTTGATCAGTGTTTATATTCAATTTTTCCTATTATTTTACTTTTCCCAGCTTTATGCAGTTATAATTGACATGTAATATTGTATAAGTTTAAGGTGTATGATGTGATGATTTGATTGATAATGTATATATTACAAAATGATTGCCTTAAAAAGGTAGGTGAAGTGATGGAAGCATCACTTTATATAATTATCCCCAGCAGTCTCCATAATTGCTGTGTCTGAAGGGAAGAGTGTCAGTGCAGGTGGGAAGAGCTGTAAAAAATCATTTCCTTGAGTAATGAGATCTCTATTTAGTGCCTTCTTTTCTCTATCATTCAGTCTTCTGATGGTTGCTTTATGCATTTGTACAGGGTTTTTAGTTCACTTAGTAGGAGGAATAGAGTAGGATATGTTGACTTGATCTTGCCTCAGACCATAAATGTGATTTGTAAGAATTTCTTAACCATTATACTGTGCTCTAGTACAGCATAAAATACAATAATAGCACTAATTTGATGGTCTGATTTTATATATAGTCTCACTTTCTCTGTCTCTCTCATTCACACACATTGCACTTCTGCACAGTCACACAGAGAGCCTGAGTTCAGGATTCTGCCCTGTAGTCTGCTCAATAGCTTTTTTTAAACTTCAGAGTTCTCATATTATTGTGTAGGGTATTAGGGACATTTTATTTGTGGAGATGAGGAATAAAAGATGTTGAAGGTATGAAGTATTTTCCAAAGCCTCTCCCCTCAAATGTAATTTAAGAATCAAAATCCTTTGTTTATCCCTGCCAGGAATGACATATTTGAGGGTATTTTAAAAAACATAATTTATCTAAATGCAGCTACTGATTTATTAGAAAAGGTATGGTAACTGCACTTCAAACTACTAAGCCATTGAAGACATTCCAGAAACATCTGAATTTTTAGTCCTTCGAGTGACTATAGTGATTTTCTACTGTAATTTTTTTCATTTTAAAAAGGGACAGTTTGAGCCAACTTCATAATATGTTTATACAGTCTGAATCTAGTGTGTAATATTTTTGTAAGTTAACAAATTTTTAGTAAATAAGTTGGACTAGTTAATTTCTTCCTTAAATACTGAAATATCTTTAACATTTTATACAAGGTTCATTTTCTGGAACTTTGGAATAAGAAAAAATAACTACTTATATACTATTGATACATTTTTAGTGCCTTTTAGATAAATTACTATTAAACATGTTTACATCATTAATTTTTAAGTATTAATTATATCCTAGGCACTAAATCATTAGGCAGTTTCTGCAATATTAATAAAGACCATTAATAGTTATTATTCTACAGTAACACTTCTATAATCCATCTACAGAAACTTTTTTATAAAATGCAGTTAAGCAAATGCTGGTTATATAGTATATTGAGGTGTATGTTAAAATAAATTTGGGTTAAACAATCCCTTGCATTGCTTTCACCATCTCTCCATTGAAAGTTGCCCTTACCATGTTCTTAGTTCTCTCTGTATCTAGCTTAAATTATACTTTTTACCATTTTAATCATTCCCTTGCCTATACCCTAAACTTTTTCCCCTCCTTTCTCACTTGGCAGACAAAACATCAGCTCCAGTTAAACCATACCACTCTTTTTTTTCCCTTTAGGCCTGCATCCATGCAGACAATGCCCATCCACATTGAACACATATGCACGAGATTCCCATGCTGACTTGTTTCATTTTAAATTCACGATCATCGACTTCCACTGGGCCCTCAGTGGTGCTCGGTAATCAGGTCAAACTCCCCTCAATCCACTGGATGACTCCTTCATATTTTCCCTCACTCCTCACACCTCCGTGGACTTTGTCCCATCTTTATTCTCAGCTGATGAATTTGCTGCCTATTTCACTATAAAAGTAGAAGAGATCAGCAAAGGCTCCTATGAGTTCCCCCTATGGCATCTTGCTACTTGCCTCTGTGCCTGTATATGGTGTTCCACTCTTATGATGGAAACACAACCATTCTATTGACAATGGCCCAGCTCACCCCAAGGGTCCTGCCCTCTTTCCTAGTCTCCATCATTCCTGCAGCAGTTCTCCCCATTCTTTCCCGACACACCAGTTTTTCATTCTCTGGTGGGTATTCCCTATCGCTATTCAGACACCCTGTTAATTCTTCATCCTAGAATTGTTCTCTTCACTTCATTTTCTTCTCTACTTTCAACCCCCATTTATCTGTTTCCCTTTATAGAAAAACTCCTTGGGAGAGCTATTTATATTATCCATCTCCAATTTCTCTTTTGCAGTTTCTTCTTGAATCCACTCCAAACAAGTATTGTTTCTTTCACCGATTTTCTGAAACTATTCCTTTCAAGGTTGACAATGACTTCCTGCTGATAGATCAAAAGGTCATCTCTCAGTCCTCATTTCCCTAGAAGCAGGCCACTCTTTTCTCATTGAAAAATAATCATTGTTGTGCCTCTAATCTTCTGGTTTTTCTCCCAATTTCCTGAGAACATCCTGTCTGTCTGTTGTTGGTTCCTCACCTCCCTGATCTTTGAATATTGGAGTGCTGCAGGGCTTAGACCTTGGAACTCAGTTTTTGTTCTACCCGTTTTATTTCCTTGGTGATTCCATCTGATCTCATGGCTTTAGGTGCTGTCTAAACATTGGCGATTTCCAAACTGCATTTCTAGCTTGCATCTCTCCCCTGAACTCATATAACCATATGAAGCCTACAGAGTCAATTGCTACTTAATAACTGGATTCATGTGTAATTAATCTCTCAAATGTAGCATACATAAGACTGAGCTCCTGCTCTCCCCTCTTTAATATCTGCTCCTCTTACCTTTTCAACAGCGTGGTGTTCTGTTTGGTTCTATTCTATTCCATTCTATTCTATTTATTCTGTTTTATCCCTTCCCATCGCATTTCATCCCATTTTATACCACCCTATACACTTATAACTCCCAACAATCTATCCTCAATACATTAGACAGTATGTTCCTAACAGAACAGAAGCCAGATTTTGTTTCTCTTCTATTCAAAATCCTCCAGTGTCTTTCCATTGCACTTGGAATAAATGCAAAATCCTTATAGTGGCCTCCAAAGCCTTATATAATCTAATTCCCTTAATACCTTGCTTACATCATTTTCTCACTGCCACCCCTTTATGGTATACCAGCCGAATTAGACTGTTGGTTCTCCCTCTGATGCAAACTGAGCTTGATTTTAGCTCAGGATCTTTGCCCTTGCTGTTGCCTCTATTTAAATTATCTTTTACCCAGAAAATTGAACGATTCATTCCCTTTCCAACTTAGCTCCTTAGTGAGACATCATCTCAGTAGACCTCTCTTGACACTTTGTATATCCAAATTGTGACACCTCCATAAACACATTTCCTTTTTCCTTTCCCTCCTTAAAATTTATGATTGGATAGATTATATATTGCACTTGTTTATTTTCTTTATTTTCACTCCTGCACACGTGAAACTAAATTCCATGAAGGTGAAGAGTTCTATCAGTTTTGTTCTTTGTTCTATCATCAGCACCTAGAAAAGACCCTGGCTTATATTGTATGCTCAATAATATTTGTAGAGTGATTAAAGTCAATGAATAAATTCTTCATGCAGAAAAAGAATCTATTTGATATAATTGTTATAACTCTATTTGAGAGAATACTATTGGGAAATGACAGCTACAACTATTTATTCTGTAAAACCCAGAATCATTTTAGTAAAACAAAAGAATTTTCTATGGTAAGAATCAAGTCATTTTTAGGTCTTATGGAATTATGTTTTGCAGGTTATCTATCTCATTTTTTGTTATAATAAAGGTGACACCATTTAAAATTCCCTTCAAGTTTTTTTTAAGTCCACGAACACGATGACCAGCAGGTATTTTCAAGGCTTGTTTTGCATCTGCGCATTGGAAAGCCTTTGAGCATCATTCACACTGTTTGTCTTGCCAAGCAGGCCCACCAACTCCAAGCATTTCCCTTTCTCATAGGAACAGGTTACCATTTTAAGATTGTTTAATCAATACCTTTTTCCATTTACACCATATTAAGAAGCAATTTAAAGGTTTAATCAAAGACTTCAGCAAATGTTGCTGATTATGCATGCTGAATTCAATCTGGGGGCTGCCAACTGTGAAATGATTGGTAGATGAGGTCCTCCGTGGTGGGGAAGAAAGGGAAGCGGGGTTCCTTTCTGCGCTCTGCGCACTTGCAGGAGGAGTATTGATCTATTTGCCTTTGTGCTTCAGTGCTTGCCTGGTCAATTACTTACAGATCATTGAGACAGTGAGTGATCAGGGGCAGGTGAAAAAAGGAGACAATTTTCTGTGCTTCGAGTTTGGCGTTAATGAAGAAGTTGATGAAAAGAAAACACGTTGTTTTTAGAAAACAAATATGTCACATTGGGCAACAACCAGGTGGCTTAATCAGGGTCTCTTCAAATAAAAATAATTTGGATATAAAACTCCCCTGCATTTCTATGTTTTATTTCCAGTGGGCTTCCAGATATTGAATGAGACTCAGTCGGAAGGAAAACACAAACTCGATGAATCATTTTGGTTCGTTGGTGTAAAAAGGGATGATCTCAAGGCTTCCTTCTGCCTTTGAGTCACAGCTTCTAACATTTTACTCATTTGTAACAAATACTTTTTAAAGATCTGTGTTTCAAATCCTGTGTAATATCCTAGGAATATATGACGTGAGTAAGAAAGAATTTTAAAGCTTCTTTTTCTTTAGGAACCACCTGTAGGGTTGTTATGAGTTTCATGTGAGGTAAACTAAAGTACTATAAACTAGATTATGTTATTACATATTCACAAGACACAGATAGAGAAGTTAAGCTTAAAATTCCATGAAATGATCTGTGCAATGCCAAAAAGCTAGTGAGAGGTGGAGATGGAATTTAAACTATGGTAGCCTGAATTTGATGCTGGGGCATTTATATGCCATGATGCATATTATGAACTGAATCATGCCCCTAACCCAAGTCATATATCAAAACCCTCATGTGTAATATGACAGTATTTGGAGATAGAGTTTAAAGAGATAATTAAAGAGATAAATGTAATCATAAGGGTGGACCCTTATCTAACATGACTGGTGTCTTTAGAAGAAGAGGAAGCGATATCAGAGAAAAGGCCATGTGAGGGCATAAGGAGAAGACAGCCGTCTGCAAGCCCAGGAGAATTGCCACAGGAGAAACCAGACCTCTAACACCTCAGTCTTGGCCTCCCAGCCTTCAGAACTGTGAGGCATGAATTTCTGTTGTGTAAGTCAGCAGTGTGTGGTGATTTGTTATGACAGCCCTAGTTGACTATACCTTTTCCAAGTACTCACCTGAAGTCCCTCCATATTTTAATTTGCCACAGTACCTACTATGCAGAAGCTGAATAGATATTCACTAACAAAGGCTCATCAAACGCCTCCCAAAACAATTCAGCAGAGAGATGCCACCCAGTCCTGTCGCAGCAAATTCTTTGAATTGATGATAAACAGCCTGTTTTCCAATGCACCACCCCTTGAGAGGCCCCAGCATCTGGACCTGCTTGGTGGCTGAAGGAGCTGGAAGTCCTTGGAAGCAGAAGAAATAATTAAAAGCCATTGAAAGACGGGGAGAGAGAGAGAGAGAGAGAGATTGAGACTCACAAGCGAGGGAGAATTCAGTATGGAAACAGAACCAAACCAATGAAAAAAACAACCAGATCAATACATTGTGATGAGACATTAATGAAACATTATTTCAGCATGCACATACACAAACATACTTTCCCCTAAAATGAGTTCTAAATGTTTCACAGACATTCTGAATCAAAGTAAATTACTTCAGAATAAGTTGTAATTCATGTGCCGAGGAAATGTGATTTCATAGTAGATTTGTCAACCTTTGACATAGGTCAATGCCTTCTTTTTTACATTTACTTACTATTTCTTCTTAGTTAGTTTTAGGGCATGAAGATGTTTACTTTCATCCTTAATCCATGTTGAGTAGCCAACTGGGTATTTATTTTATACCAAGTTCCGAGCAATTCCCTTTTGAAGGCAGAGCCCATGATAAGGTTCGTCGGGCAGGTGGCATTCTTGGAAGCCCCCCATGGACATCTCATTGATGAGCTCTGTCACTCATCTAGAACAGTTAATCTGCACTTGATTCCTTGGTATAGAAGTTAACTAATGTCCTCTTCTTTTAGAATTAGATGATTCCCAAAGAAACAATACAAAGAGCAGGTAAAAATTTTTCATGTTTGGATCATATTGTATTTCAACAACTAAAAGCATTTTTAATTCATTTGACGATGTTGTGAGACTTGTACCTCTTTCTAAAAATCTTTATCCAAAAAAAAAATAGTAGTATAAAGTACATGTGGAATGCTCATATTTTTATGTTTGGAATGAACCACAAAACAGAGTGACAATAGTGCTTAACATCCTGTTCTTAAGGCCTGTGGAATTCGAAACCCGAGCTGCTCCTGTTAGCCAAAGGTGTGCTAAGCTGGGTCAAGAATGTCCTTCCTCAGCGATGCCACACCTCTCAGCTCTTTGCTTGTCTTAACTGTTTGCAGGCTGCACTTCCACACCAGTACCGATGCACCTTTATACCACCCAATGATTTCATTGGAAAAAATGTTTAATTTCTTTCTTCAAAGTATTAGAATTGCTAATGGTATAATTTGCCTGCGTGTCATCATTTAAAAATATCTTACGGATACAACCCCCTTTGGATATGAAGTCTCCAACCCATACAACTGTATGCAGCAACCTCCCTTTCACTTCCTCCCTCAAGTCCTATAACCGAAACCTGTTCTTCTGAGCACCGTGCTTGTATTTCTGCTTACACTGCATTTTCCTAGGATTTCTTACCTCCTGCTTCATGAAGGATTTGTATCAATTATGGCAAAACAATTTATCATTTGGAGTGATTACCAGCCTAAGGTTATTTGCTCTCTGCTAGTCATCTGAGATCACCAAAGTCATGGAAATAATAGCCTACTTTAGAATCATGGGATTTTAGAAGGAAAAGGGACCTTAGGAATTCCATAGTTCATAATTCTGTAAGTGGACTATACTAACTTTATTTTACTTTACAGTTATTTGAAGTGTTTATGTCTAAGTGTTTTGTGACACTTATTATAAACCTAGTATTCTTTACAAAGAAAACAGCTCTGTTTCTCATTTTGTGGGGGTATTGTTACCTGGCACAGGCTTCATACAAACAAAATTCATTTTGTTGATCCCTCTGAAGGTGATGGATTTGGTCTCCATGCTACTTGCACGAAATCCAGGAGAGGGCAGTAGAGTACCTGGTTCAGATGTTAAGAAATTGTGCCATAGAAAATTGTTTTTTTTTTCTAAAGAGTTTCAATCTTCAAGTGACTATTATGATCATATTAGGTTAAAGAGATTGAGACCTTTGTCAGCTAAGTGCTCTCATATAGAAAGGTGAATATATTTTTCATTTTTTTCTTTAATTGGCAATAGTGGAATCCTCTCATACAAATACTTTTTATTCACTAATAATAATGAATGGTAATATCATCAGTAACATTCATCAAATTAGACATTTATGACCATTATGGTTATTTAAGAATAAATATATAGAACATAAAATTTGGGTCTATTTTTTTAATTGAGAAAGTATGAAGCCATTATTAAAAAATCAATGGTATATATCAGTGTGAACTCAGACAACTATTCTATTTAACCTGTTACTTAGTTATTTAATAATAATTTTGATTGAGCAAGATGTCTGCACCTCATCTCTTCCTCCTGAAGCCAAAGAGATAAGCATTTTCTTAATTTTATTTTTTTAAAGATCTTATTTATTTATTTTAGGGAGATGGGGAAGGGAAGGAGAAAGAGAGGGAGTGAAACATCAATATGTGTGGTTGCCTCTAGCACACCCCATACTGGGGATATGGCCTGCAACTCAGGCATGTGCCCTGACTGGGAATCAAACCTGTGATGCTTTGGTTTGCAGGCCTGCACTCAATCCACTGAGCTACACCAGTCAGGGTGTATTATCTTGATTTTAAAAACCATCATTTTTATAATCATACCCCATATTTAAGTTGGCTCTAAGCTAACATCCCCACATAGTTACTCCAATATAAAGAAACTGTTCTTCAACCTGTGTGTCTGAGAGGGAAAGTTACAAAGCTGTATTGCTCCAAGGAAGGCTTGTGAGTGATTTAACAAGTTCTCATTTACTCTAATCCCCTAGAGAGCGCAAGTATCGGGATGTCAAAGCATACTTCTACTTGTCATAATTTAAGATATTTCTATAAGCTCCATAATGCTGGATTTTATGTTCATAAACAAGTAAATATCTTGGTATTGGGCCTAACTAGTGGGAACTCGTACAGCCTGGCCCCTGGGAGCCTGGGTTTGGAGTCATCAGTCGCAATCCTGTCCCTACACTGTTGAGAAAGTGATCTTGCCAATGTAGGTGACTTTCCTGAGCCATTTCTCTGAGAGGTTGAAAAAGATAATAATTTTGCCTATTATGTAAGGTGGTTATGGTAAATGACCTAACACTTCATAAAGTGACTAAGATGTAGGAGCAACTTAATAAATGTTTATATTATTAGTTTTTAGTTATCCATACAGTTTTTATAAAGAGACTATTAGGAATAGCCTTATATTATAAAACCTATTGTTATATTTATACAAAAATATTTGTGAGGACACCATATCACTAGGCCCCATGGTAGAAACATGTCTATAATTTTAGCACTGTCAGGCTTTGAATTATGTTGCTAATTTATTTGACTTTATTTGATGATCACTTTGAATGAACTACCTATCATGGTTCTGTTTGCATTAGTGGTTAGAAAGCTTAATTCAAAATTTAGTCTCATTTATAGCAAATATTATATAATTGACGCTCTCATTTTTGTGTGTCTTCTTTGTATGTATTTCTCCTTTTACTGTTTTCTTAATTCACTTCTATTAAATTTTATTGTGCACATTTTTGTGAGAGGCCTAAATCCCTTTTTGGACTCCTTATGCAGGCAAATGAGCAAAGTGAATCTGTGTGGTTCCCGAGTAGCAAACTTACTGATTTATTGGAAAGGAATGTGGTATATCTTAACCGCTGCAGATTTTACTCTATGGGTTCCAATAATTATGACCTCTATAAAAAGTACTGCTTAATATAAAATACCAAATTTAGATATATAATAAGCACACATGTAATTGATTTAGGATCTAATGCAAAGAAAACAATTTAAACATTTTCATTCTGTTTCCTCCAAGTTATCTCTTTGCTTCATATAATACCAACATAAGACCATTTAATATACAGATAAAGTTCTTTGTCACAGTAACTGAGAGGAGGAGAAATTGCGTTATCCTTCATAGGCAGAAAGACCAGGATAGCTATTTTGCACAGATATTTATTGAGAGCTGATACTGCACTTGTGTTGAATTCCGTGCAAAAGAACAATGTATTACAGTATTGTAGCTTTAAACTATAAGCATAATAAGTCAGATGTAATTGCTCTGATAAGAAGGGAAATCAGATACAGATGAAGGTAAAAAGATGCTTCTGTTATTTCCATATATGATAGATTTTATTAAAGGCAAAATCTGGGTGGTACTGTTTCTGAAAATTTTCTCTTTAAAAGGCATACGCTATGATTGTACTGTTTATAGCCATATAAATCATGGAAAGCATTACTATTGCTGAACTGATATCCTTAGAAAACTCTATGTGATCATTTGTACAGCAAATTTCAATTGCTGTATGTTCACTGTGCATAACAATGAAAAATAACAGCGTACTGTAAAACAAACATTACCCGCCCTGCTGTAGTTTAAAATAACCTCTTAGCATTAAATTCTCAATCACCATAGCTGCTGAATAGTCTTAAACTTCAAGAACAACACAGAATTCAACAATTTAAAAGCTATCTCTCCGAGTGTCTTAACACGTGTTTACATTTCCAGACACATTTGGAACAGAAGTTTTGCAGACACTTTCTAATCGCTCAAGCACGGCACCTCTAATGATGGTAATGTGCCCCGGAATTCTAGAAAATCTAGAGCCTTTGTGATTTTTTTATTACAGAATAGTTGTGTGTGATTATTCCAATGGCTATTACTGAAGTTTGTATTTCCTTAGCTATATGGGGGATGTGTTGTACCCACCCATGTTTTCGCCACCTTTTCAACTAATCTTTTTTTTTTTACTCACTCTGGGTCTGAGTATTCAAGTATAATTTGAAAGATTGACATGGTTTTCCCAGTAATGATTATGCCAACCTGGATACAGAGAATAGAGATATCACATACACGAAATGAGTACCAACATTGAATGACTGTGCTTTTAACCATCAGCAAGAGTCAATCTGAGCATTTGTTCCTCCGGCCAACATGAATATTCTTCAGATCTTTTGCAGTATCTGTGCCCTGGAAGCTCCTACCAATGAAACCAAGTTGACAAAAGAGATTAGTTCAATTCATCATTTCAAAAATAGAAATGACCAAATATAATTTGTTAAAATTGCATATTTTGTACCTATGCATATAAATTGTTTATATATCCACATGGATGTACGTATACAGCCTCTGCATCACATATAACTAGTCACAATTTATATATGCAAATATATTTTGGACAATGTAAATATTTAAGGTTGCATAAATCCTTATTAATACGAATGATTTTTATAGAGAAATTAATATACCACAAAGAGAAATGATTATTTTTACTTAGCTTCTAGTGATGATTTGAAATTTAGGCATTTATATTTTCTTCAATTGCTATGAACGTTCCATTTTAAATGTTCATAAACAATGTTTTATGTTTTCTCATTTCCCTTGTTAAATATCTGTTCATACATTTTAACTGTTTATAATTATAACATGTATATAATCAAATTTATTGCTATTCTCACTTGGATTATATTAAGGGCAAATGAAAACAGCCAGGGCCGGGGCTGGGATTGCTGACCCTGGATCTGGTAAATGGGCTCTAATACTTTCAGTGAATTCTTCTGTTCTAGATTAGGAAGGGTAGAACCATGCACTTTAATCCCAGGTGGTAGAAATGATCTCTTGATATATTTATTCTTGGAAAAGAGACATTTTAAAAAATTTCCTTTAGCAAACTAGGGCACAGGCAACACTATAGAAACAGATGAGCTTTCCTTTCTATCGAGGTGTCATTTGCTCAGTCTCCCACCACACACACAGGATCTGGCAGTGAGATCACAGTCTCCTGGCTCCTGGATTTCCCACTGTGCATTTCCATCTGCACCACCCTTACTGACGGCAATGTCCCACACATAAGACCTCTCTCCTTTTTACTCATACAGACATATTTGTCACACATCTCATTTTTTCCAGGGTGTTCTATCATCCCAGTTTAGCTACACTGATCAATTAATTTAAGCCAAGATGTTAATGATTAAAAATAGGTCAATTTAGTAATAGCTGCCTTTGTCTCTTTAAGCCAAGGGATGAACAACTAGAGCAATTTAAACACTGTGTAAGATAGTGCAATTGAAGGTGATATTTTTACGTGCTGAGACCTTTCCTAGAATCTGTTAGCAGATTGCCTGCTTCTATGTGTTTCAGCATTGCCTATTATCTTGATATTAAATTATAGAGCCAGAGAGATTTAAAACTAGAAATTACCCAGGGATAAACCAATTCAGGAGTAGCAAATAAGCAGCACTTGAACTGCTACAGCCCCTACGCCATGCCCGTTCTTATTCAGTGAGCCATGACACAAGCTTGCAATCTATTTCAACACAGCACTAAGCAGCTTTTTCCAACCCATCATTATTGGCACTTATGCTAAAATGATTTGTCATTCAGACCTAATCTAATTCATCATTTTTACACATGAGATGCAGAGAGATAATGGGGTTGACCAAAGCCACACAGCTAGTTAGTTGAAGAACAGAAAAAAAAAAAGTCCATGCTCCCTGCCCTGGCTGGTGTGGCTCAGTTGGTTGGAGCACCATCGAAGGGTCATGGACTCAATTCCCAGTCAGGGCACATGCCTGGGTGTGGGTTTGGTCCCTGATCGGGGTACATGCAATTGATGTTTCTCTCTCATAACTATGTTTCTCTTCCACTCTCTCTTCCTCCCTTACAAAGTCCATACTTCTGGGCACGTTCATGGTTACTCCCTATATATGTTGTATCACTCTCTCAAGTTTTGATCTCTGAATTCACTAAAGATAGCAGGAACTTGACAGAAAATTTCTTCTTTATTTTTCCCCCATGGGAAAGGTGATAGTTCATCCCTTGAGTAAAACAGAGCCTTAACGCAGAATGGAACCTGTATTTCTTGACACTCCATTCAAATTTTTTACCCTTTTCCAAGAATGGAAACCATGTCTATTCATTCTCTGTGTTTAGCTTTCTCAATATACCCCCGAGGTTCATTGTTCCAAATTTAACCTGCATGTATCCAGCTCTCATTTATTTCTAGAGAGTAAAATTAAAGCTAAATCAGAAAGCATTCATGCTAAGTCCTAATAATAATTGGTATAAATAGATAACTATAAAATGCATTAATAAATGCTAGAAATGTGAAAATTGATAATGTTGATCAATATAATTTGGTTTATAAACAAGAAATGAAGAATTAGTACTGTGATTAGTAAAGTCATCACCCAGCACTATCATTCTATTTGTAAAAATTCTATGCTGTGTAGGTTTTTTGCAGATTATTTTTTCTGGTTTCTGATGGTTAGAGGAAAATGAT
>PVKM010008633.1:0-38576 GCA_004027735.1 Carollia perspicillata
TTTCACGTTTGCACACCTGGAAACTGGTACCAGTGAGAAGATGTAAGATCTAACACTCTGGTGACTGTTCTTGGGGACGACACACAAAGGGCTGGTTCCCAGCACCAGGCCTGCCTGGTTTCCGGGACAGCCGCCGCCCACCTACCCTGCTCAGAATTCTCTCCAGCTCGTACACTGCTTGAAGGGCTCCGACCTCCAGCACTCTCAGCTGGCAGACGAGGAGGTGGATCACAGCCCGGGGGCAAGTCAGCATGTGGCAGTTCAAACAGGAGCCCCGGAGCAGCAAGTAGAGTTTCTGAAGAGAAGGAGGAGTGAAGGGAAGCAGGACATTTAGAAAGAGATGGAGTAGCCAGGACAATTTTCAATGTACTTCCGATTTTTTATTTTAAGGGGTCAGTTTGTTCCCATAAGAATTCCTCTTCCCCTATGTACCCACAAAGGTCTCTGTGACCCTAGGAACTCGATAACTATTCCTATACATGTTTTCTACGATTTCATTTTAATCCATTAAAATTTGAAATTTACTTTGGGTCTGAGGTAGGGAACTACCTTTATTTTATTTAACTAAGTACCGAATACTGAACTTAGTCATGTATTTAGCACTTAACTAAATACCTAATACTAGTCAAATATTTAGAATTTAACTAAGACAATTCTCTTTCTATGATATGATTAACAGGCAAAAATCATGTCCATGTCTGCTATCACCTATACAGCTTAAAACAAATCCTGGGAGCCAGGTAAACAAGTAGGACTCTACACAGGAGCTTCATTCCTAGCTCACCCTCGGGTCTTCCAGGCTTTGCTGCTCCTGCCACCAAGCAAGAGCCTACAAAGTCACCTGAAACCTGAGGGAGGCTCGGAGAACTCCAAAGGTCCCTCTACTGCCAGGGTGGCTCCACCTGGATTTCTGCAGGGTGTCAAGCCACTGAAACAAATGGCACAGGGGATGGATGAATGCTTTCTTCCCCTCCTGTGAACAGAAACAACCTGTGGCTCTTCTTAAATGGAACCAAACTGACATTCACTTAGTTAGGGCTGGAGGCCAAGCTGAATGTACTGGATTTGGCTCCTCCAGGTTAAAAATCTCATAATAAAGAGCATTCTAACCTGAAGTGTCAGGAGCTAACCTCCTCAGCCCCCTCCTGTGGGGAGAAGGGCAGCCTCACAAATCCCACTAGCAGCCCCGAGACCTGCACATCCAGGGTGATCTAAGGTAGAACTTACGTCGAAGAGGAGAGGATTGTACACAGTCAGCGGGAGCTCGATGTGGCCCAGGTGGCCGGAGCAGTGGTTGAAGTCCTGCACACAGGTGGAGCAGACCTCTTTGGAATCCGCAGGGCCCAGAGCTAAATCGTACAGGCCGTTGACCGATGGGTTCCCCAGACTGTCCAGGTACCGAGGGTTTGTGATGGATTTAACACTTAACTTCCTAAGGACATGACAAAGACCAGGAGAAAACTCAGGTTACTCAACTTTGCAGTAAAGTGATGATTTAATGTGTTTCCTCAGACACGCTGACAGCTGTGGAGGGCAGAATCTGTGTCTACTGTGCTCACTACTACGGCCCAGTACTTAGAAATGAGACTGTACACAATAGTTGCTCAATAAACATATGCTGAATAAATAAGAGTGGCAAAATGATTAAAAAACAGACTTAGTGCAAATCTTGCACTGGGTATATTAGAAGACTTTTAAAAAGGAGTTAGCCCTGGCTGGTGTGGCTTGGTGGATTGAGAGCCGGCCTATGAACCAGAGGGTGGCTGCTTCTACTTCCAGTCAGGGCATGTGCCTGGGTTGCGGGCTGAGAGGCAACCCACTGATGTTTCTCTCACACACTGATGTTTCCCTACCTCTCTTTCCTTCTCCCTTCCATTCCCTCTAAAGATAAATAAATAAAATCTTAAAAATCGATTTTTTTAAAGCCTTGGCCAGGTAGCTCAGCTGGTTGGAGCATGATCCAGATATGCCAAGGTTGCAGGTTCAATCCCAGGTCAGGGCACGTACAACAATCAACCAATGAATGCACAAATAAGTGGAACAACAAATCGACGTTTCTTTCTCAAAACAATTAAAAATATCAAATGCTTTGCAAGCGGTGCTTGGTCTTGACCTTAACCCTCTGAGACAGGCATCAGTACATGCATATTCCAGAGGGGGAAACAAGCGGGCTCTGGGCAGCTCAGTGATCTAACCCGGGTGATGGCCAACACGGGCGAGGGGGAGGTGAGGGGGCTGGGCAACGGGGAGGGTATGGGCCAGAGGAAACCTAAAGCTCACTTGTTCAGTGAAGGGAAGGTGACTCAATGATCCCTGTACAGTAAACTGAGGCACAGTAAACACAAATGTGCAAACCTTTGAGAACTATAACCTGCCTTATTAAAGACTTCATCACAGTAGTTTATGTTTGGTTTAAAGGTACCCACAGGATGCCGAACTACTTTTGCCAAAATTACATTCATGCCAAGTTTGCTTTTTCACATTCTTTTTTTCTGATTTAGAAAATAATGGTCTGGACAAAGAAATCATCTGAAGCTCACAACCTAGACAACATTCATGGGCTTTTTTTTCTGTGGGTACATTTTTTAAAAGTGTTAACTGGGATCATTTGGTATTTTTAACATTGCTTGTGTCCACTATCATTTAACATTAAATGAGTGTTTTACATCATTAAAAACTCTTTGGGAACATAATTCTTAAGAGTGGCAAAATCTTGCATTATAAAGCAATTAATATAATTCACTTACCCAAACTCTATTATAAGTAAGTTTATAATACCTATCTATGCAAAGATTTTTGTACAGGAATAATCCAACCTTCTATTTCCTAAAAATATAATCATTTCTTCAGTGAAATGGAAAACATGAATCAAACAAGGGTGCAAAGCTTGCATTTCAGAAAAGGTGAGGTAACAGTAGGCTGTCTTACAGTAGGCCAGCCCCAAATCTTTGTACTTAAAAATCTTTCCCAATTTAAGAGGGGAGAAAAATGCTACCCAATTGTCATCTTAATTAACTTTTTATTAAGGTATTTCTTTTTTTTAAAGCTGTTTCAGTCATTTACTTATTTTTTAAATCAAAATCTTAATTTTTTTCATTATTGCTCTCACGAGCTCCTGCCACACGAGGACACTCATCTTTTACTAACATGGTGGCGAACATCCTCCTTAGTTTATAACTTACCTTTTTTCTTTTTTCATACGTGAAGGTTTATAAATTCTTTAATGTCACTTCTCTGCCTTTTGGCTAAGGTCAAGTGTAGTATCTGTTTTTACCAGTTTGATGTATGTAAATTCTTTAACAGCTTTGTTGAGATATACCTCACGTACCATGCAGTGCATCCATTTAAGTGTACACTCGGCATTTTTCAGTGTACCCAGTCACGCAGCCATAACCACAATCGATTTTAGATTTCCACAGCCAGTATCCAGGAGCAGTCACTCTCCATCCTCTCCTCCCTCATCAGTCCTAGGCAATGACTCATCTACTTTTTGTCTCCAGAGATTTGCCTATTCTGGACATTTCACATAAATGGATCATATAACATGTGGTCCCTTGTAACTAGTTTCTTTTATTTGCACGGTTTTAAGGTTCATCCTTGCTGTATGATTCTGTACTTCTTTTTTTTTTTTTTAATTTTATTTATTCATCTTTAGAGGGGAAGGGAAGGAGAGAGAGGGAGAGATAACAATGTATGGTTCTCTCTCGTGTCCCCTGCTGGGAACTGGCCTGCAACCCAGGCATGTGCCCTGACTGGGAATGAAACTGCGAGCCTTTGGTTCGCAGGCCCGCGCTCAATCCACTGAGCTACACCAGCCAGGGCGATTCTGTACTTCTTTAAAATTGTCAAGTAATAGCTCACTGTATGGATTTGCCATACTTTATTTATCCATCCATGAGCTGATGGACATTTGGGTTAGTTCTACACTTTGGCTATTATGAATAATAATGATAAGAACATGGCAGACAAGTTTTTTTGTGGATATATTTCTCTATTCCATTTGGATAGATGCCTAGAAAGTGCTGGGTCACATGATCACTGTATATTTAACTTTTGAGGAACTGCCCAACTGTTTAGCAAAGCAGCTGCACCACTTTGCATTCCCCCTGGCAATGCACAATGACTCTAATTTCTCCACATCCTCACCACCACCTTTTGCTACCTGACTTTTTGATTCTGGCCACCCTAGTGGGTGTGATGAAGTATCTCTGTGGTTTTGATTTGCATTTCCCTGACGAATATAATGATGCTGAGCATTTCTTCTCGCACCTATTGTACATCCTCTTTGGAGAAATGTCTATTCAATAACTTTACGCATTCCTTAACTGGGTTATTTACCTCTTTATCATTGAATTGTAAGAAAGCTTTATGTATTCTGTATACAAGTCTTTTCTCAGATATATATTTGTAAATATTTTCTCTCATTTTTGTTTATGTAGTTTAAAATGTTTCAGTGAATTTAAAATTTTTATTGCGAAGTTCTTTTCTATGGTGCTTTCTTCCACTACTTATAGGCTAAGTCCTTCTCCTTCAGATTTGTATAAACATTCACCTGCATTTCCTTCTCATTCATTTTACACTGAGCTCCAAAACTTCACTGGGACTATAAATAAGGAAAACATTTACTGTGTAAGGCAAATGCAAAGTAATTAAGTCTTAGTGCAAAGTATCTCACCACTATCTACCATGTTCTTTCTACCTTGTTCTATAAGTTGGCACTTCACTTTCCTTGCCCAGAACCTACAAGATGGAAAAACAGTGGTCAGGTGAAGCCAGCACAGACCTACGCTAACTGGAGGAAGGATTATGTCCTGTGCTTATAAGGGCAACACAAATGGCTCACACCCAAAACTAAATGAATTTTTTGTCCGCATCCTCAGTTTTTCTCTGTGGTGAGGCAGACTTTGGCTCTCAGAAGATAACTAGGGTGTAAACAGTCTCCAAGACATACACATTCAAACTAACAACATCCCTGACATTAGGAAGGCTGTTGTCAGTCTTCTTGCTGCCCCTGGTGCTACAACGCAGCGCTCCTTTCACACTTGGGCACCCAGCAGAACAGGAGGAATGCTTAGAAAAAACATGTTTGGGGGGTGAGAACATCTGAGCTCTACGACTGCTCCCAACTAGGAGAGAGTACAGGGGAGTGGGTTTTCCAGAATGCTGGGAAGCTAGCAGCGGTCACTGATCAGGAAACCTGGGCACTGACCACACTCTCCTGCTTTAATCACTGTGAGAGTGAGGCCTAATGGGCAGAAGAGGCCCCTACCAACACAGACGTTCCCTTTCACGAAGCCTGAAGACACTGTTAAGTTCAACAGTGACTTATGAGCTGAGTGTAAAATAACGGTGGTGCTGCAAGAACTAAGAACAGATCCAGAAGACCCTACTTTGCATGACCAGTGTCACTCTGAGGGACAAGGGAGGCTACATGGAGACTCTACACGGTCACTTTGCTGCAAGTAAGCTAACGGCATGAGAACTCCATGTTGTGTGTGTGATCTCTTACCACAAACCTGAAGCCCACTTGCAACCTTGAACTGGATAACCTTGGACAAACTGCTTAGCTTTATTTCTCACCTACAAATTCGCCAATGCAGCAGCTTAATTATGGTGAGCAGAAGATAATGCATATAAAATACAGTGCTTAGAACAAAGTCTCTCTCTCTTGTGGGGAAAAGGAGGAAGTAAAGTCCCTCCAACCATGGCAGGAATGGGATGGAAAGGAGGGGTAACCAGCCAGGACTGCACTGAAGAGAACAGAGCTCCAGACTAAGACTTGGGTTTGATCTTAGCTGCTTCCTGGAGTCGCTTCACTCTCTGGATTTTCCTGAATTTCCTCTCCTGTAACTGCAGACACCACCACAAATGGTGGCAATAAGAACTGAAAGTGCCAAGTGCTGAATAGATGGCTCCCTCATCCACTTATGCATGCTCCTGACAAGTATATCTACTGAATGTTCAGTAAGTGCCAGACACACTTTTGCTGGAAAAACAGACAAGGGTCTCTGTAGTCAGGGACCTTACATTCTATTGGAGAAAGGCAGACAAAAGCCAAAATAAGTAGACAGTCTGTTAAATGGCAGAAAGTGGAAAAAAGTAAAGCAGGAAAGGGGAAGGATGATAGAGTGGGCCAGTAGTCAGGGAAGCTCATACTAAGAAGGATGTACTATACTTGAGTAAAGGCCTGAAGGAGATAAGGAAGTAAGTCAGGCAGTCACCTGGGTGGAGGGCTTTAAAACAGAAAGCAGTAGGGAGTGGAAAGGTCCTGGGGTGGATGTGTGTCTATGGTGCTCTGGGAACAGCAAGGAAGCCAGGATGGCAGGAATAGAAGTGCGTTCAGAGAAGTAGCAGTGGCCAGAATGGCCTTCCAGGCCATTTTAAGGTCTTGGCTTTTACTCCAAGCAAGATGGAAAGCTATTAGAACTAGCACAATAAAAGGCTTCATAATTATTGAAATTTCTCAACCCTAAACACACATTGGTATACAATGTTCGTAGTGGCTATAAATTTGCTCATGCAGTTTCTTGTTTGAAAGTTCCACAATTTTTTTTAATTCAAGCAACCTAAAACACTTTTGCTTTTGGATGAAATTGTACCGATGGCTGGTGATGATATAATGACAATTTCTGGGCTAGCATACTGTTCCCAATGTTACTAGAGTTGGTGCTCAGGAGTTTATTTATCCATTTACTCAACCAGAGTTGAGGGCAAAAGAAAGGAATGAGACACACAGGAAGCTCAAGGACAGTAGAGGGAGACAGAAATATAAACAGCACAAAATATGACTGAAGCATCATGATAAACAACTGTACTCATGTGGAAAGACCTCAAAATGAGGTTGAGCCAAACCTTAAGAGTAGCAGAGATACTCTTCATGCGTCTGCTGAGGGTGGAGGAAAGAGACATGGAAGTACAGGACACTGCATGCTAAAAAAATAATCTGTCAAGAGGTCCAGATGTTGAAACTGATGGCAGATTTTGGAATGTGAAAGTGGTTTTTAGTATGCCTAGGGCTAGGGCATGGATAATGTTACAGCTAAAATCTGCATCGGCCTGATCGTGAGTAAACCTGTAGGCTAAGCTAATAAAGAATCCTTTACCCGGGCAAAATGTAGAGCCTCTGGATGGATTTCAGGATGACATGATCATATTTTAAGTAGCATGATCACATTTACACTTTGGAAGAACAGTTTTGACAGCCATATGAAGGATGAATTGGATAGGTGTAAGATAGAAAGAAAAGATATTTTGAACAAGAGATACGGGTGCGATCAAAGGTAGTAGCAGTAGTGATGAAGGGGGGCAGAACAAATAGTTACATAGGCGACACACAGTAAGAGCCCAACAAATAAATTAGCTGTCAGGAAAGACAGGTCTAGAATTATTTTCCAGTCACGAAACACTAGTGACCATTTTGCACTAGACTAGGCACCCTTTTGGAGGGGCTTTTGGCATATGAGTTTAAGATCTCTGTGTTACATTCAAATAGAGATATCCAGAAAACAGCTGAATAAATGAGTCTGAAAATCAGAAAAAGAAATTTTGGCTGGAGACTTAAATTTGAGAACATTAATCATGAAAGTGGTGAAACTGTCATGAAACCAAAAGGATGACATTTAAGACAAGAAAGGCAATGCATCCAGAACAATATCTCAAGAAACACCGACATTTAAATAAAAGAGAAATCAGCTAAGGAGCTTGAAACATATTGGAATACAAACCATGAATGCAATGACCCTGTTCACCAATGTGTCATCAACGTATAGCATACTGCCTAACAAAAACTAAAAGGTCAATAAATATTAGTCGGTTGATAAACTGATCGAGTAAGGAAGAACTTGTCACAGAAACAGAAGAAACTGAAGACAATTAGATTCTGGAAGAGAGGCAAGTTTCAAGGGTGTGGTCAAGACTGTCAAATGCTAAGGTGATCTAAATGAGAACTAGAGTCCCCTTGACTTAGTAACTAAGCGGAAAATTTTGGGGTTCCTAGCAATGAGAAGCTGTAGCCTGACTTGAGTCGTGAAGGGCCATTATTTTATAGACAAGAGACTGATTATCAGGGACACTACAATAACTTCACATACGCTGGTTAATTAACGAGAAGACTGGCGGATTATAACAATGCAATCTGGACATCTCCTCCCCAGCGCAAATTTTTCGCCGCCCCACCGGGTTCTAGGTAGTGCGCTCCAGCTGGACGTTCCTGGAACTACCGGTCCCAGCAGTCCACGCGCCCGACAGCCATGGACTCAGAGGATAAACTGGGAGCACAACCTTTCGGGAATAGTAGTTTATAGGGGCGCCGAACCGAGGAGACAAGCCCCGCACGATTCCCACCAACTACTTACTTGAGCTCTTCGGCCGAATACATGCCGAAGGAAATGCCCTGCAGCCGCCGCCAGGGCATGTTCTTCGAGCCTAACATCTTCCAGATCAGTTTCGAGTTCTAACACCCAAAGAGAAGTTCCAAACACTACCATTAAGTAAATCGTCTACATAGCCACAAGCTCTCAACTTCCACGTGATTTAAACTGCGCTTGCGCGCGCGAAAAGCTCGCTGGGATGAAACTTAGGTGGACGAGATCATTTCCTCTGGGCGGGGAGGAAGATAATTTCACGACTCTCATTAGCCCTCTTATTGTGAAAATAATTGAGGATATGTGGCATTAAAATGATCGTTTTAGAAAATTTCTTCGAGGCAATGGAGGTGTATTGAGCTCTTAACTTTCGTGATGAAGTTAAACAATGAGCTTGTAACCTATTTTATAATTGCTTTCGCCTTGTTCCGTTTCAGCCAATAGCCGAGCTATTCCCACCCATCTCTCCTCCCGCACCCTGGCATTGGTGAGCCAGCAGGTGGAAGGCATGCTTTCCCGACATACTGTGCGAAGAGCCAAAAATGGCGGCAGCGGCCTCGGTTTCCTGGCTGAGGGTCTCTTCCAGGCTTTCCCTACCGCTGACGAGTCGGCGAGCAGGTCCACCTGGACAGGCCCGTAGTTGCAGGTGAGAGACGTTTAGGGAACCCGCGAGGAAGACCCAGGTGTCAACCTAGTCCTGTTTATCCCTTTTTTCCCCAGAGAGCCAAGGAACGAACACATGCAGTGTAATGCGCATGCGCCCTGTCGTAGCCGCGTGCTCCGGGACCCCAAGGTGCGCGTCCTTGAAAAGATCGAAAAGTATTTATTAGGAAGATATTTATTGGTTGGCTGGCTTACCCAGGAATTAGAACTGTTGACCAGATTAGGATCCTCTTGGGGAACCAGCGTTGAAGTTAGTGTGGCTGTTAGCTATTCCAGTTTCGTAAAAAAAAATTACTTGCTTTATTTTCACCAAATCAGGAGGGACGGGGAGAAATTTTAAGACTTTTCCAAATTAAAGGTAGTTGATGAGCGCCACCCCTTTCAGTCTCCGACCCGCCGTAATTTAATTTAGGACATCTCAGAATTCAATCGTTGTCAAAGACGACTGTGACCTGTGTGTCCTAATGTCATAACAAACAGCATGATTTGAAAGAGTTGATACCTGGCAGAGAGGTATTGTTTAAAAAAAATGTCTTGATAGTTTTCTGAATGATACTAATGCCATTTACGAAGGCAATACACAAGGTAATAGTGCATGTTATCTGGGTGGTATAGTGACTTTTTTAGTGTGGTCAGAAAATCCTAAAGCTCAATCATAGGTCAGTGATTCTGTGTTTTGGATTTAAGAAAAAGCAGTTCCAAGTTTAAGTTAGGACATACTATTTGATACTTTCCTAATTGTTGAAGAAAGTGGATGGAAAGGCTGTGGTGATCTTAACTGGCCACAATTGCTTTAAGTACTTATTACTTAATTGCTTTATTGCTTATTATTAGGGCATTATCCATATAAAATTAGTTCATTAAATTGTTTCTTTTAACTTCAATGTTTTAGATTCCCAGTGTTGAAAGTCCCTTATATTTTAAATCAGCTGTTCGGTTGTTTACATGTTAATAAAATTTTCCTGATTTTATTTAATGAAACTGCCTGGTTAAAAAAAAATTGAACACATTGTGTCCATATCTTGTATCTGTTTTGTAATGGTTTTGAACTTGGTGTTGAGGCCATGTCTTAGTGTGCATAAGCATGAATTAGCTCTTCATTTTGATCCATAGTAATTGGAAAATTTGAGCTCAAAGTGCACATTGGTGGAGGTGAGGTGGGAGCCTTGTTGAGTATTTACTTCAGGACTTTTCTTTTTGGCAGATTTTATTCTGGAAGTGCAGCCCTCCCAAAGGGTGAAGGAGCTGATGTAACAGGTATATAGAAATACATTGGAATAATTTAGGTTTTGTATTAATACATTGTACTTCTTTGTAGTAGTAGTATTAGGAAATTGATTCACTTTGTTTTATTTTTCACATTAAGGAATTGAAGCAGTCATTCCAAAACGGAAAACTTGGTGAGTATTTGGTCATTGTTTATTCGTCAAGTGGCTGAGTGCTTATTATGAGCAAAACATTGTTAGATAAGGATTCAGTGGCATGGAGAGCAGTGGAGTGCATTCTTGTGAAGGAAACAGCTGGAGAGGAAAAACTTGGGAGTTTAAAAGAACATAGAAAGGTAGAAAGTAGTAAGAGATGAGGAATTAGATTTACCTAAGAGTTGAAAGATTTGCTGTACTGAGTTTGGGCTAATATTTATATAATAGTGATTAATCATGAGTATAATTCCTTTTTTTTTCAATATTTTATTTATTTACTTTTAGAGAGAGAGGGAGGGAGGGGAAAAGAGCAGGAGAGAAACATTGATGCACGAGAGATACATCCATCAGTGGCCTCTTGCATGCCCCCATTGGGGACCTGGCCCACAACCCAGGCATGTGCCGTGACTGGGAATTGAACCGGTGACCCTTTGGTTCCTAGGCCAGCACTCAATCCACTGGGCCACACCAGCCAGGTCCAATGTGTACTTCTTAACAGCTTCTTCCAAGGTTAAGAGCATAAATTCATGACCCTGGAATTCAGAGTCTCTCTATCAGAAAACCTGTATCAGTCACTTTTTTTTTTCCATAGGGACAGAGAGTAAATATTTTAGGCTTCATGGGCTACAGGGACTCTGTTGCAACAATTCAGTTCTGCCAGCATACCATAAAAATAGCCATAGACAATATATTATCAAATGAGTGAGGCTGTCTTCCAAAAAAATTTTAATTGACACTGGAACTTAAATAACTATTAAAAAATGTAAAAACCATTCTTGCTTGTGAGCTATAAAAAAAAAATGGCCTTAGTTTGCTGACCAGTGTTTCGTATCAACTGTCTTACTTCCCCTAATCTAACAAAGCATTTTTCATAGGTCTGCCTGCTTGGCCTCCTCCCACCACATGATGATCATGTTCTCTGTGTTCAGTGGGTCTTGTAGTTTAAGGTTCATGAGAATTACTGGGAAGAATATGCATTTTAAACAAAATTCCCAGTGATTCTGATACTGATAAAATAATCTTAATCATTTTAAGGTACAAGTAAATTTCTACCTTATCGGTAAAACTCACCTTGGCTATTGCAATACAACTACTCTTGATTTATATCATATCCTGTGTTGCCTCTAATCATAAATCATATATATATGTAATATACGGTACGAAGTATAAAATATGCTCGGGACTAGACTAGATCATAGCCATCTGAGAATATCTTCCAAAAGCTCCTCTTTTTGTCTTCCTTGTAGTACTTTTCTCAGGAATAGAGGCTGATAAAATGCTTTGTACTTGAATACTATTCACAGAAATGACTCACTTGTGAATATGTTTACTGCTACTCTTAGATTGGTTCTGATTCTAAGAGCAGGGAAGACAGGAATGAACCTGGATATAATAAAATACTACGTAGTAATTAAAAGTTAAAAGCTAAGTCTAGAACAGTTCATCTAACAAATCAATTCCACTAAGCTAAATGGATACACATAATTTATATAAAAATGTCATTTCCTAGAACTTTTATCGTTATCACCTATTAAGCTCTGACAATGGCAGGCACTAATCAAATGTTTATTTAATCCTCTGAAGTAAGTACTGTCATTATCCACCTTTTACTATGGCACAGAGATTAAATTGCTTGCCTCTGAGTAGTGTGATTATTGCTAGTACTTGGTTCCTTTTTTGCACATTCAATTTATCCAGCCACCTTCAGCAGTAATGATGAATAGTTCCATAATTTAAGAAAGCTTTTTCTTTAAATTTACTTTAGTCTTCAGATCATACTCAAAGAAGATCTGGCTTTTTGAGGGGCCCTTTAAATACATTCAGTAATATCATTACTATAAGAATTTTTGTGAAGAAGTTTTAGTTCTTAGTTAGTCAACAGATACTCTATAAATAGGGAAATTTGTTCAAGGATTTATCCAATGAGTTTAAAAGGCTAAATTATGTAGTCCACATCATTTATTTTATGTCATTAAAGGCTATAAAGATAATACTTTGGTCTCCCAACCATATGAGAAATTCTTTAAAAAAAAGAAAGAAATTATTTTCAAGAAAAGAAAAAGAGCCACGTCTGGTGTGGTTCAGTGGATTGAGCACCGGCCTTCGAACCAAAAGTTAACCTGTTTGATTCCCAGTCAGGTACATGCCTGGGTTGTGGGCCAGGTTCCCAGTAAGGGGTGCTTGAGAGGCAACCACACATTGATGTTTCTCTCCCTCTCTTTCTCCTTCTCTTCCCCTTTCTCAAAATCAATAAATAAATAAACTCTTAAAAAATAAGAGAAAACTGCACGTTACTGTCACCTTATTTTAGATATGAAGCATGATGTGAGACTGATTTCCCAGATCACTCAGGTGCCATAGAAGACCTTAAAAAAGTGTAGAGAGTCATTGCGAGTTTTCATATGTAAACATGACACGATGAGGTGTTCTGAACAGGTTAATCTGAATTATGTAGTTATTTTAGGGTGAGCACGGAGCCCAGTTATGATCAGTGCATGGGTAACTGGGCTCATAAAAGAAATAGATGTTAAAACTTAGCAGATTGGCAAGGAGAGGTGCTCAAGTAAATGTGCTGATAGGCCAGTCAATTGGAACAATACCTGGGGGAGAAATTTGTCGGAATCGCAGTTTAAAATGTGTATACCTTACTGGTTAGACATTCTAGAGGAACACTTGGGTATATACCCAGAGGCATGGGTGAGACAGTTCTCTGTAACTTGGGAATAGTAACAAGTTGAGCCAGCCCAAGTGCCCATTGATGAATGACTGGATAGTAAAAATGGTTATTATGCAATGTAACATTTAAAGGAATTAATTAGGTCTGCATGTAGTAATATGGATAATGCAGTCAAACTTAGAAGGCGCATATACAGGATGACACTATGTGTTTTTTATGGTGGTAGGTGTATGTAAAAGCACCTTAAAAATCTCTGGAAATGCAAGCACCAAACTCACAGTGGAGTAGGGAAGGGTGAGTAGTACGAGGTGATACCATTATGGCATGACCTGTAATGTTCTAATTTATTTTTTAAGGACAATGTGTTTGTTGCGATTATTTTTTAAAAGAACCCTTTAAAAAAGAGAACTAGTATAATCTGAGTGTTGTAATTTTTTCACTGCATTTATTTAGTATGTTATGAAGACGTGCTCAGTTGGTAAGATTGAAATGTGCAGATTTTATTAGAGAGTGCTCAGAGAGGAAAGAATGTCTTTGTCTCCCTGAAATTACAAAAATGTTACTTTATTAAATGAATAGAAAACCCATGGATGATATACATCAGGGAATTACTTGGCCAGGATGTAATATAAAACTTCCTGTATATTCTTTTGTCTTTTGCAGATGACTTCTGTCGTTAATATATGTTTAAGTTTGTTTAAAAAATTCTTTGGGTTTATTAAATTTACTCATTCCTTTATGGAAATGAAACACATAAAGTCAAATAATATTTGTAACCAAATTATCATGTCAGTTATTCTGATGAACCTGTTTTTTCAGTAGTTGAATAAAGGTCTGTACCCATGGGCATAATGGACAGGTGACCTGAAATTTTTTAAAACTAATTATTTTATTTTTAGAGAGGGGGAAGGGAGGGAGAAAGAGAGGGAAGAGAAACATTGATGTGAGAGAGAAACATCAATTGGCTGCCACCACCCCATATATACTTCAACCTGGGACCGAACCCACAACCCAGGCATGTGCCCTGACTAAGAATCGAACCCGTGACCTTTCACTTTGCTGGACAACGCCCACCAACTGAGCCACACCAGTCAGAGAAAGGTTATATAATTGAGGCGTTTGTTCTAAACCAGGAGGGTGTATCAGAATCATACGGGAATTCAGTAGTAACGTATGTGACAGTTCTCAGTGGAACTTGGAGGTTCTCATTCAGTAGGTCTAGAGTACAGCATGTGATTTAGTCTCATACACATCTGAATTAAGAACTGCCAATTTAGATAATGAAGGCAAGAGAGTTCAGAAGGCTATAGAAAAGTGCATAGGAAAATGGATAGGAGGAAATAGGATTCAGGACAGTCACAGTTGTAGCAGATGAGGGTAGAAATCCCTAGCCGGGTGATGGTTTTAGGGTAGGTAAGCAAGTAGGCAACGCATAGTAGGAATGTGTACTTACCACCTTTAGGCAAAAGAACTAGACAGTTTCTCTTATTTAGTGACCTTGAGATACAAGAACTGGCTTTAGTTGAGACCTGAACTTTGTTATTGGCCAGTTCATGCTGAGAGCAGAATCACTGGTTCACTTGTGCGTGTGAAAAGGCCTGGGGAGGGTTAACCTGTGATTCTCGTTCTCAGGGACAAAGTGGCCGTTCTGCAGGCACTCGCATCCACAGTAAACAGGGTAAGTAGGAGTTTTAGTTCTCTCCAACTGAGCTAATAACACATTAATGTCCATACCTCTTTATTATTCATGATTAAACTGTTGTGGATCCAGAACGTTTCTTAGAAATTAGCTAATCCAATCTTTTCGTGTGACAAATGAGGAATCTGAAGCTTTTAAATTTTCTAACTCGGGGCTGGTTAGGATGTTAAAGCCTTAACGTAGTTCCATGTCTTTTGTCTCCAGCTTCAGTGTTTTTATGTTATACAGTTATATGCTATACGTTATACAGGAGGAGGTTTAACAACCTCCTGGTTCCCTCTCCAGAACCATGCGAGGTTGGAACACACGCCCCTGGAGGGTGGTTTGGGGCTGTGATGCAGCCGTCTGTGGACCTGCTGGCTGAGCAGCAGTGTGCCCGCTGTGCTGGAAATAGTAAAGTGGTTAAGGACACGAGTCCGAAGCCAGAGCAAGGAGCTCTCGGTCTTTGTCTCAGAGTTACTTTATCTCTTGGTGCTTCTCTTTCTTTATCTATAAAGGAGGATTAGTTATAGCACCACATCTCAGAGTGTTGGCAGGAAATAAGTTAGTACACATCAAAAGGTTTAGGACAGGACCTAGCTTGAGGAAACGCTCAGTAAATGCTAGCTATTTCATTCTGACCACAGCGCTCTCGGTGCTTCATCTGTCAGTGGTTGGCTCTATCAGACCACGGGTCTGGTAGAGAAAGTGAGACCTTAGCAAAGGCCTCACGAGTGGAACTTTCTGATTGTGTTTTTCATTAGCTGGGAACCATGTTTTTAATTACAGCTGTGGAGAAATGTCAGATAATTAAGTCCTTTCTTTTTCCACAATATCTGTGTGGATACTGACCCTCCTTAACGTTGTTAGCACGGATTTCCAGAATTGTTCTTCTATTGCTGATATTAAATCTACTAGGGTATCGAGCCAAATACGCACTAAAACACCCTAGCAGTTTCTGAGGAAGGGTTTTAAAGACTGCATCGCTGCAGTAGCAAAACATTGGCATTTTCAAGCACTCACTTATCCATAAATAAGCACCTGAAATGTGAGCTGGAGAAATGGGCCTCTGAGGGTACTCCTAGTTTTTCAATGAGAGTGGCCCAGAAGAAGTTATAGAATCATGTTTACAACTGTCTGGCTTTGGATCCTTAAACTCCAAGGGACAGTCATTTATTCATTCAATAACCACGTGTTCCACCCTTAGGATGCTTTCTAGGCACTGTGCTGGAGGCTGTAGAATTAGGGCACGTCCTTGCGTGGTTCTGGAGAGGGAAGCTGAAGCAGCACTGAGCAGGGTGTACACAACCAGGGTGGGGGAGGATTTCCAGGAGAGTCGGTCATTGGATGGGCGCCAGCACCGGTGCAGCAGCAGAAAAGCATTTCTGGCAGGCGCAGCACCATGAGCAGAGGCACAGAGGTATAGAATGAGGAGTCTGTGTGGAGGGACCAAGGATTTGTGTGGTAGGATGATGAGGCAAAATCATGAATGCTGTTCTAGTGACTTCTGATTTTTATCCAAGACCATTGAGTTTTAAGGAGTGGTGAGGCATCAAATTTTAGAAAAGATAGCAATATAGAGATGGGAAACCTTCCACTTGAATGTATGATAAATATCTTAAAATTAACATGTCCAAAGCCAAACTCCTTTCCCTTCAAACCACCCACACGTTTCTTTGCCGTCTTGTTAGTGGCAGTTCCATCCTTACAGAGACTGTTCTACATCCTTGAGAGGCTGTTCTTTCAATTTCCTGGGAGAAATCTTTGGTTCCTCCCTCAGTCTGCACATTAGTAAATCCTTTGTTTCTTCCTTCAAAGTATATGTGAGTGGAGTCCCCAAGGCACTTGTACTTCGAGGAAGTGCTGAGAGGACTGAGAGGAGCTAGAATATGGTCCTGTGGCAGTGTTTCATCCCAGTGAAAGGACACAGCAACGTCACAGAGGGAAAGGCCCCTTGGGATAAGGACCAGAGGACACCATGTGCAAGATTGCAAGAGTCTTTCCCACAGAGGCAGCCCAAGGTTTGCTCGGTGCCATGTGCTCCAGGAGCGTTGTGGTGATGCGTGTGGAATGTCCGTCAGGAAAGCTAATTAGGAACCCAGTTCCAGGAGTGTTTTGGAGGCTGGTCCTTTAGGCACCTCTGCCTGGCACATTCCATGTGCCAGACTCCCAGGAGGAAAACAGAAGTTCAGCGTAAACTGCACTGCAAGCACTTCAGGCACAGTGACCCATTCACACCAGTCCCGGGAATGATGGGAGCCCTTCTGAAATCCAAGGTCGCAGCTGTCAGCCAAGGACCAGCCTTGCAAGTAGACCTTTCTGAGAACAACAGTCTCAGGCCTCATAATTCTGTTCTACACAGCACCCAGGTCCTAGACACTTGCTACTGCCATGATCACCTTGGTCATCAAGCCACCATCATCTCTTAATACCCTGGATTGATTAATACAGTCTCTGTTCCTCCCCTTCACTTCCTCAGCCCCCTACAGACTGTCCTTAGTTAAAAAGCCATACTGAGCCTGCTGAAATGGTGGATCATGGCACTGCAGAGAACTCAGAGTCGAGATGAAAACTGAAGTCCGGACGAGGGCTCCTAGTGACTCCCCGGCACGTTGTCTCTGACTGCAAGTCCTCCCGTCGTCCTCGCCGGCTCTGCTCTAACCGTAGTGGCTTCCTGGCTAATTCTCAGTTTCTCAGCAGGCGTGCTTCTGCCTCAGGGCCTTACTACTGGCTGTTCCTTCTGCCTGGAATATTTTTCCTGAAATACTCACATAACTTGCTTTCTAATTTCTTGAAGTCTTTGATTATTGCCTTTTCAGTGAGGCCTCCCCTGAGCACCCCACTTAAAATTGTATATGTCCTTTTCTGAGATGTCCTCATCCCTGTATGTATATCATTTTTCTGCATAGCAGTTATCTACTTTGAATATACTGTATATATTATTTTGTGTACTTTCTGGAGATTTTTCCTTCACTAGATTGTAAGCTCTGTGAAGGGGTGAGATTTGTATCATCTCTGGTAGAGTAATGCCTGGCACATACGAGGTGTTCAGTAAATCACGAATGAATGAGGAAGGAAGGCACCGAACTAAGGCAGCAGCAGGGGGAGGGGCCTGGGAGCAGGTACGGGATGTTAAGGAGCTAGAGTCGGCTGGGCCGGTGACAGGTTAGTTGAATGGAAGTACTGGGAGGAGGTCTTAGGTTGCACTGCAGTGGCCAGTACCCTTCAGTGAGGGGAACTATGTCAGGGAAGTGCAGTTTGGGGATAACTCTGGTTTGAGGCATCTGAGCTACAGAGCCAGAGTGGGGTGGTTTCTCAGAAACTATGAGTGAGGACTTGGAAGTCATTGAAGGAGGAAAATTGTGGGACAAATCGGAAGAGTAAGTCTAGAAAGTTAAAAAGAAACTGAGCATGTCAACAAAACTAATAGAGACCTGGAGCATGTATTTTAATAAGTTTCTGGAGAGGATCAGGGCCAAGCTAGGCGCCAGCGTGAGTGCGATCAGGGGATGGTCCAGGGCGGCTGGCCCAGGACTGCTGCCTCTGGTTTGCTATTGCAGGCCTGCCTCATTGTGGGGGAGCCGCATAACCTGATGACTGTGCCTCATTATGAGGAGTATGAAGGAATGTGGGTTTTGAAAGTGAGAGCAAGAAGCTAGGCCCTCCGGAAGTATTGCCTCCAGACCCTTGTATGAGCAGTCTCCGATCAAGGGCGGCAGGGAAGTTCTGCTCCTCCCACCCCAGCCCTCAGAGAGTCCATGTCTGTAAGACAAGGCATCAGGGGACAGTCAGAAGAGATTCAGGCTATAGGGTGAATAGTTTTCTCTGGAACACAGGTTCCCCGAGGCCCAGGAAAGGGTGCTCTGGGGGAGGGAAGAGGAGGAGTGGAAGTAATTTGGGGGCATTTCTGAGTGAACCTCTGGTGGGGCCAGAGTGGGAGGAGGTAGAGAGCCTTGGGCAGGAGGACACAGGAGCTGCTGCTTGTTTCCACCTCCTGAGAAGGCCCAGTTTTCAGTGACCGTGCTCTGGAGGACATTGGTGCCCAGACTAGTTGATTCAGAGGATCTTCATAAAGTTTAAACCAACAATAGTCCCTGTTAACAGCAGACTGAGATCTTAAGCATTCATGGCATTTGAACAGTTGTTTGCTGTAAGTCATGTGTGATTATAATCAAGTCTTACAGAGCTGAGAGAACATTAGGTATTAGTGTCTCTCTACGTATATAGATATAGATATATGTCCTATACCCACACACATATACACAAATGTACACACATATTTCTGCATTGTGTATTACATGCATAATTAAAATTTATTTTATAGACTTTTTGGACATCCCAGAAACTCCCAAGATCCTCTTAATAAAAATCTAGCTAAAGAGACTTCCATGTCTTCTCTACAGGATACCACAGCTGCCCCTTACTCATTTCTAGACGATCCTTACCTCATACCAACATCCTCTGTGGAATCAGTGAGTACTTTCATGTGATTTTTGTACTATTATGTTTATCTTGTTGGCGTGGGTACAAGACTGCATGTGTAATTTAACTTAGTTGTAAACCTAAATTGGTAAACTTTTGAATCCTTTACTAGTTTCATCAAAAAGTTTTAGAGATTACTTGCGGCAGGGCGGGTGGGTTTTGGTTTTTAACATTTAGGGCCCTTTCACACTGGTGCAGTCCACACAGTTTAGTGCATTGTTTTTATGTCCCTCGGTGTGTGTACAAGACATGACCTGCTATTATGTCACACTCAGCAGAGGTGGACAAATGTTATGTAATTTAACTTCTAATTGGGAGTCTGTATGTTTCTGCATTCAATTTTTTTCCCTTCCTCACCTGAGGACATACTCTTTGGTTTCTAGAGAGAGGGGAAGGGAGGGAGAGGGAGGGAGAGAAGCATCCATGCAAGAGAGAAACATCGATTGGTTGCCTCCGTATGCTTCCCGACCTGGGATTGAACCCACAACCTAGGCATGTGCCCCAGCTGGGAATCGAACCCACAACCTTTCGGTTTATGGGATGATGTTCCAAACAACTGAGCCACACTGGCCAGGGTTGTTGCATTCCTTTTTAAGGGGGAAACGACTAAATCTTTCTAAGGATGTGACTCTAGATTTCTTAAATCTAGATTACATAAATATCAACTTATATCTGAATTTTTTTTCTTAATACAGCGTTCATTTTTATTGGCAAAGAAGTCTGGGGAGAATGCAGCAAAGTTTATTATTAATTTACATCCCAAATATTTTCAGAAGGACATAGCTGAACCTCATATACCGGTAAGGAGAGGTAATTGCAATTTTCAGATAATAGTATACATATGTAAATTAGACCAAGCTTTCATGCCTAATGTTTGAGTGGCCATTTGAATGCCCTCAATATTTGGGTAAAAAGTCGTTTAATGTATAGTTATATGTGCTCATAATACTAACCTTTTTTTTGAAAACTCCTTCTGTATGTTTTGCTCCTCATCTTACTTTCCCCATTTGGCTTCCGCGACACCTGACTTGTAGAGCTCTGCCTGTGCGACTGCTCCTTTCCGTTTCCTTCACGGCTTCTCCATCTACTCCTTAGCATCGATGCCTTTCTTGGGTCTCCGTGCTCAGCCATTTTCTTTTCCACTGTCTGTACTCTTTGCTTCAGCCCTTGTACTCCGTTTGGCATTCTTACCCATCAGGCCCACATCCCTCCACATGGAACTCCACATCGTATTTCCACCGACCTCTTTGTTCTGTAGCCATGAAGAGCGAATGTGTGTGCAGTGCCTGTCTGCTTAGTGTTGTCATCGTGGGGGTGACCAAAACACGTGTGCCTCTGCCCTCCTGAGTTTTTTAGTAGAAATGTAAGCTCACACTCGTTATGACTGAAAGCACTTCTCAAAGCACACATCCCCACTCACAGCCCTCCTGCTTTTCAAGCAGCCCCTCCTAGAGACGAATGAGGAACCCGACGCAACTGAAATCCTAAACTAAGACAGTGGCAAGTAGGGAAGCGTCATTTGTTGGCCCACCCTTTCCCCTTTGACTGACAGGTACTCTTCCATGCTTAGCTCCCTTTTGTCTGAAGCCTGCCGTGGTCCTCTGCCTCCATGGCGGGCAGCATTCCCACATGGCTGGGATCTCTTATGTTGTTCACCTTCACAGCGTATCACGATTGTTTCCTTATTTGCTTTCTCCATTAGGTGTGAGCACCTTGAGGGTAGAGAATGACTTCCGTCTATATCCCCAGTAGCTGGTATAAAATAGTAGGCATGCACAAGTGTTTGAATAAGTTACTGCAAGAGGTAAAACTGGCCTACCTTCATGATAAATGCTGACAGTGAAAGAGAGCATCAAGGGCGAAAGGCTTCTGCCTTTGGAAACCGGGTGCACTCTGGCTCGTAACCAGGATGGGGAGGAAAGGAGAAAGGGTGGTTTTAGGAAAGGAAAGGAATAAGTTCCGCTTCTAGTTGGGAAATTTAGTTGGAAGTAGGATTCTCCAGATATGGATTATATATTTACGTTTGGGTGGGTTTAAATTTTTCTCCCCAAGCTAGGAGATAGTCATGTTTCAGGGACTGGAGAGGCTTTTTTTTTTAAATAGCTTTTTAGAAGTTGTATTTTCTCTGAAGACATGCATGTTAAAGTGGTAGTAGTGTTTGGTACATGAAACGTGAATTGGAATGGCGGCATTTTATTTTGATTTGTTGGTGATAAAAATTTCGTCCTACTCCATTATCTTTCCGCCGCTACCTGTTTGTAGTAACCCCAGCCACCTTGTTTTCCTAGTGTTTAATGCCTGAGTGCTTCGAACCGCAAATTGAAGACATAAGCGAAGCCGCCCTGAAGGAACGGATCAAGCTTAAAAAAGTCAAAGCATCAGTCGACATGTTTGATCAGCTACTGCAAGCAGGTAACTGAGTTCACTTAAAGCTCCCCCCAGGAACACGTGGGCTGGGAGTGGGCCATGGTTACGTGATCCCAATAGTTGTGAGTAAAAGTTACAAATGTTAATGTACTTACACTACTTGATGGCTTCGTTTATATTTTTAGTCATTTAATAATATTCAAGTTCTGCTTTAGCTTCACTTTAAAATTATAAAGTTGCAACTATGTTAGTTTAGTGTTCACCTGTGTCACAGAGAATTTATATAGCATTCTCTCTTAGCTTTCCTTGTTTGTTTGTTTTTATTTTTTTAGAGAGAAAGAGACATCAATTTATTTTCCACTTATGCATTTATTGGTCATTTCTTGTACGGCCCTGACCAGGGATTGAACCCTCAGCTTTGGGGTATCAGGACAGCGCTCTCACCAATTGAACTACCTGGCCAGGGCGTTAGCTTCTGTTTTTAACTTAAGTGCTGTACATACTGTACTTAAGTTTCCTATATTCTTTTAAGTATGTTTGGAAGACATAGAACAGACAAGAAAGAAGTATTTTTTAAAAAAGGAAAGAGAAGTAAACTGTTGGGTCAGAGGCTTGAATACAGTTCTGGTTCTGGCACTGATTAGCTCTCGGCCTTAAAGAAGTCACTTAGTTCCTTAGAGCTTCTCTCTAAAATCCTGTGGCTCTCTGGCTTTGGCCCGGATGGATGAACCTCTGAGGAGATGTTGTTTTAAGTTGATGGAGCCTGGAGTACTGTTCAGTGATTTAGTATAAAAATCAATCAAATAGAAGACATGGAAACTAGACTGAATCCACTCAGTACAATCTTGAGTACGACAAGAAACACTTGTAGAAAGCTATGTTTGATCTTAGAATTTGGGTATATACCCTGTTACAGCATTGGATGTACAAATGAATTGCTGGTGCAGATGATCATTTAGGGAGACTTTTCCCTGCCTGCTTCTCTCTCTCTCTCTTTTTTAATCATTAGACCTTTTTTTCTTTAAGATTTATTTATTTGTTTGTTTGTTTATTTATTTTTAGAGAAGGGGGAAGGGAAGGAGAAAGAGAGGGAAGAAACATCAGTGTGTGGTTGCCTGTCTCACACCCCTCACTGGGGACTTGGCCTGCAACCCAGGCATGTGCCCCGACTGGGAATCCAACTGGCAACCTACAGGCTGGCGCTCAATCCACTGAGCTGCACCAGCCAGGGCAGAAGAAAAGTGTAGTTACTTTTTAAAACAGTATATTTCATACGTCTTTATGTTTCCTTATTTCCCTCTTAATTGTCAAGATGGGAGCATAATGTATTGAGCAACAGTTTTTAAGAGGCTGTCATAATTAGACATTTATGCTAGTATTTCTGGACAAGTATTTCAGTGAGGGCCTAGATAGATCCAAGTGGAATAGTTCTCTGCATTTATAAAAATGCAAAATGGGACTGGGCCAGGGAACCAAGTGGCAGTAATTGAGAGTGGTCATTTGGGAGATGGCAGTTAGAAACCATGAGATAGTTTCTCTGGGGATGTGAGTACCTGAATAAGTGAGCACAGGGTCAGACTTCATCTTATATCTTAATCATTTAGTCAGACCATATGGTTAGTAGGGATTGTCCCTGTCTGTACTATTCTATGTGTTTAAGTTGATGTGCAGTGTATTTATTGTTAATATGGTGGGTGATACTAAATATGTGGCCGAGAAAGCCAGAGCTCATAGAAAAAGCAAAGAATTTTAATCTAATGGGCTTTAGTTCTTTGATGTTCAAAGTTTCCCTTTTTCTCTTGTACACCAACAGGAACCACTGTATCTCTGGAAACAACTAATAGTCTCTTGGATTTATTGTGTTACTATGGTGACCAAGAGCCCCCAGCTGATTATTGTTTTCAACAAAGTGAAAAATCAGAAGAGTTGGTAATGTCTTTTGGCAATAATTTTTAAAGTTTTTTTCTGTAGTAACACCTCAAATAAGGCAGGTTTTCCTGTTACATGTTAGTATAGTAGAGATTTGTTCTGAAATGTAGTATGGAACAGTATTTTGATTTTTAAAAAAGTGGTGCAGAGGAAGGGAGAGATTTAAACAGTTGTTTGAACCCTTCCTTTAAAAATATTTTGACCTTGACTGTACCACATGCAGGCAAAGTTTTGACTGGAAATGTTTGCAGACTTCTGTGTTGTTAATCACAGGGACGGTGTGACGTGTGGCAGACAGGGAGAGACCTGGCCCCAGTCCCCTCACAAATCCGTACAGGAGTGGCCCCACTCTGCTGGGGATACAGAACGCGTGCCAGAGGCCGGCCTGTCGTTACTGAGTTATAGGTAGCCTCTCTCAGCTCAGGTGTTTGACTTCTTGGAAAAGATCCCGAGGAAGCCTGTGGCTCGTGTGAACAGAGATGTATATACAGTGGTACCCCAGTACTTGTTAGTTTGTTCTGGAACTCATGATGAGTGCCGAAACTGATGCGTGCCAAACGAGGAAGTGTTTTCTCTTGTGGGCTGGCGTCATGACTCAAACATGTTCCAGCAACTGCAGCAAGTCCCAAGCAGGCGCTGAGTGCTGAAACATATTTTTTTTGTCAAAATGTGATGAGTACAGGGTTTGATGAGTTCTGAAGCTGACGAGTACTGAGATATGACTGTATGACATTTTTCTCGATATAGTAATACCTATAATTACAGAAATGTTGGAAACGACATGTCCAGTAGCGAGTGGTTGAATTATGGTATTAGTGTCACGTGGTGATTGAGAGTACTGGCGTCGGTCTGTTTGCATATGGAAAAATAATTGCTAAGTGGGAGAACAGGCCAGACAATATGTATTCCATTTCTCTTAAAAAATTTCATATGCATAAGGAAAAATCATAAAAAAATAAGCATTTCTGGGTGATGGAAGTTTGTCTTTTCCATTTTTCTCCACTAAGTGTGGATTATTTTTAAAGTGCGTAGGCAGCGGGTTGCAGTCACACCTCAGCTTCCAGAGTGTCTGCTAGATTCACTGGCCTGGCTGGCCCTCTGCCCCTCCAGCCCCAGCTGTGGAGCCAGCCCCGAGCTGGCAGCTCTAACCGAGCCTGTCTTGCTTTACATCAGCCTCGCCCCAGTTCTTTGTTTAGAATAAAGTATAAAATGTAGTCTGGTAAATTTTTTTTTAGCTGTGTTGGGTTAGCATTAGAGATTGACTATGTTCTGTACCATGATAGGTAGTTTTCTCTTGCCCGCACCCCAATTAATAATGAACAGTATTTCGGTATGGATCAAGTCGGCTGCAGCCCCTGAGGAAACAGGCTGTGTTGTTTGGATTTCCCGTTTCTGCATCTGGGCTGCACACAGGGCGCGGATGCTTTAAGGGTCAATGTTCCTTTTCATCTGTAAATGAGCTGACTTATGCCTAGGAAATTCACATTCTTAATAAACATTTACTGGGTTTCCTCTTCACCTTCTGCTGGATCTGTATTTCCTTCCTTTATCTGAAGTTTCCTTTGTAGTCCTGATTTTGAGTAGGCGAATCAGGGGAATAAAGTTTGTTGTCATCTTTTGTTTTATTTCTGTTGGTGGTGGTTCATTTCAGGAAGAGGCCTCGGAGGAAAATACCGAGAAATCTAAAAAGAAGGCTGGTCAGCAGCTTGGAGCTACTTGGAGGTATGTTACTCGAAATTAGAATTCCACGTTATAGTTTTCTCTGGTGTGTGGAATGTTTCCCATCGCCATCACCCCCTCCCCAAGAAGATGACAATCCTTTAATGTTCTAAAATGTAATGTGTTTTTAGTGAGCAGTACGTGTCCCAGTTGGTATTCATATGCCTTTGGATTTATTTTCATAAGACCTTTCCTTGTTGCCAACAGCACAACATTCACACGTGGTTCCCCTCCCCCACCCCCTGCCATTGAACTCCATGTACCCTTCGCAGAGTATGTTCCCTTCAGTAGTTCATCAGTAGTTCTGCCTTGCAACGTAGACCTAATTCAGAAAGATTCGGTGTGTTGGTGTATATAAGAATACACATACACTAGAATGTAGTTCAGCACTTTTAAACAAAAGGTGGATGACATTGAACTAACATTTGAGAATTTCTATTGACCAAATACAACTGTCTACATAAAAGAAAGGTATTTTATGTGGATGTCTGGAGAAAGAAAGCTATCTTTAATATCTAAAGTCTCCTGTGAAGTGATAAATTGAATAGAATCACAGATTAAACTTCTTAAATACATTGAATAATTTCACGGAGTAGTTAAGAGTATGGACTTCGAAATACCATCCTGGCTCAAAGCCTGGTTCTCTCTCTCTTTTTTTTTTAATTTATTTTTAGACACGGGAAGGTGGGGAGAGAGGGCGGGAGAGAAATATCAGTGAGTGGTTGCCGCTCATGTGGCCCCCACTGGTGACCTGGCCGACAACCCAGGCATGCGCTGTGACTGGGAATCGAACCGGCAACCCTTGTTTCTCTTAATTTCGAAGACACGGGTATGAGGGAGAATTGAAGTATAGCATGGTTTGTATAACACGGTACCTATATTTTATATTTTTTTAAGAGTAGATGCACTAGGTAGAATATGACATGTACATGTGCGATAATAGGAATGAAGATTCAGGACAAGCTGCTTGTTTGTGGTTGCCTCTGGGGAGCTGTGTCTGATGGGGGAGGACGGGGAAACGGTGGACAGTGTCATACGGGCTGCTTTTTGTATAACACCCTGAGTGTACAATTGGGTGCTACTTAGCAGCGGGGATATATTCGGAGAAAGACCCTGTTAGGAGGTTGCCTCCCTGTGCGAGCATCACAGAGTGCACTCTCACGGGAACCTGGGCGGCGTGGCGCACTGCTGTCCTGTGTGTGCTGTGCTCACTGCGGTGCCCTCCAGCCTCACCGTGAGCATGGGCACGGTGCATGTGCTACACTGTGGTATAGGTGGTTTGCTGCTAACCAGAGCACCATCATGCAGCACGTGACTGCATTGTGTAGTCTCTTTTCAGTCCTGGTTCTGCCATTTAACTGCAAAGCCTTGGACGACTTAAGGTCTTTGAGCCTCAGTTCTTCTCATTTTCAAAATGGTGCTAACTTTATATCTCCCTCTCTAGGTGGTAAGAATTGTTTGAAATGATAGGTGTAAAGTGCTTGGCACAGTGCCCAGAAATTTGTAAACTCTCAATGAATTGTTTGCTTTTCCTTTCTCCCTTGGTTCATCTTACTCTCCTATGTCTAGAGCCAAAAACAATGCTGAGAGAATCTTTGCTCTGATGCCAGAGAAAAATGCACATTCCTACTGCACCATGATCCGAGGAATGGTGAAGGTAACATTTGTTTTTTTTGTATAGTTTTTTCTTTGATTTCCACTAAGTCAGGGTTTCTTAATCTCAGAATTGTTGACAGTGGTGGGGGCTTCTTCATATTTTCATAGGGTCTTTAGCAGCTCCCTGGCCTCTGCCGTCTGCATGCAAGGGGTACATTCTTCCCCTACCCCTCACCTGTGACAACTGCCGACGTCAGCAGGCACCACCCGAATGTCACCTGAAAACAGATGGCCCCTTCTGAACAACTGCCGCTCTAGAGCACGACTTTCATGAGAGCTAGAATGTGTGTGTGCTGTTTACTGCCGATGTTCCCAAACCTCAGGACAGGAACCACGCAGATATTTGTTAAAGGAATACATTTGATGATGTTTTATTTTTATTTGTCACCCCTTCTAGCACCGAGCTCCTGTGCAGGCACTAAACTTGTACACCGAATTATTAAACAACAGGCTCCGTGGTGAGTGTTTGGTGAACTCCCTTCTCTCAGGAATCCGTAGATCTTTGCATCTCACCCCCCGTCATTGCCTCCCTTTTCGTCTTTTCCCGTGGTATTGGTGACTGAAACGGGCAGAGACGCAAATGGAGAGCGGTTTCTACTCTTGTGGACGTGTCGTAATGAGCTTGGAGTCACATGTGCCTGATCACTTTGCCTGAAATTGAGTCATTTGGGGGTTGATCTTCACCCCAGATTTTGTTAATGTGGTTCTTTTCTTTTACAGCCGATGTACATGCCTTCAATTCACTGATTGAGGCAACAGCAATGATGAATGAGAAATATGAGGAGAAATGGAATAATATGTTGGTAAGAAGGAACCTTTGCTTTGTCTTTTAATAGGTCTAAAATACATTTTGCTAGAAATACATGGCACGGAGATAGCACCCACTGACCTTCGGGGCAGTCACCGTGCTGGGATCTCACACAGTGGCTGCCTGGGTGTGCCCTTCTGGCAGCCTGTGCTCTAAGTAGCGCCATCTGGTGGGTGAGGAGAAAGCTGCTCGGTCCAGAGCAGACAGCTGGAACTCGGGAAGACCCGGCTGCTTTATTCAGTTACTTCTCGTAATAGGTTTTTCATTGCAAAACTAATGCACACTTACTGAAAAATTATTATCTGGAAAGTTTAACAAAATCGGCATTGCTGGATTGAAGTAACTGAGAAATACAAACATGTTTAAAACCATATAACTCACTTAAAAAAGGAAAAATGTGCAGGCCATTTTAGTCTACTCGTCTGCTTGAGTCTCGGACTCACTAGGCAGAGGGCTGAAGACAGACACCTGGATCAGGTGGGAGCGGGCCAGCTGAGTGGAGGGCTTCTCCAAAAGGCACAGTCACTGGTCCTACTGATGGTTCTTAAATTAGGGGTATGTTCACCTGCTTTAGATGCAGCCCGACAACCAAATTCTTCTTTAGTATATTTGTTCACTGGACAGACTGTCCTCCGTCTTAAAAAATACTTCTTGTTCTTAATTTCACTAGGAGCTGCTGAAACAAATGGCTGTGCAGAAGGTGAAACCAAATCTACAGACTTTCAATACCATTCTGAAGTGTCTGCGGAGATTTTATGCATTTGGAAAATTGCCGGCCTTGCAGACCTTACGTGAAATGAAAGCCCTCGGAATAGGTAAAGGTGCCTCCTAGTGCCCCTCACTTGAGACCAAAACAGTGCTGACTGGAAATTTCGGGTCCAGACAAGCCAAAAAGAAACTATAAATTCTTTTTCCCTATTTATGTAATACATTGGGAATTTCCTGTCCACTTGGCACATGTAGAATTATGCATTGGGAATGCCTTCATTGTCTCACATTCTTTATAGTAAACTAGAACATTCTTCTAGTATTTTAGGTACTTGTTTATGGATCTCTTGATTCTGGGGAGAATTACTCATTTACAGTTAGCTAGTTTTAAATCCCATGACATTTCCTGGCATAATTAGGCATTTGAACCGAAGTGCGTGCTAATGTGCTGTACATGTGTCAGTGGTAACGTTGTCGAAGAGTGTTCGGGAATCAGCTCCCGTTGGTGTGCTTTAGCGCTCTTACACGAGGCCGTGATGCACGTGCACTAGACACAGCGTTGCAGTGATAGGTGTCTGGGCGTCCTGCCTTTACTTTAATCAGATGAGTTGGGAAATGTCTGTGTTTAAAGAAACAGTAGAAATGTATCCTATTTCATTTAAATGTCAACATAAATATGTTTTTTAGTTCATTGTGCCTCGGTAAGCTATGTTTTAGATAGCTGTGTTTGACTTCTTTCTATTTTTTTCTATGTACCTGGTAATTCGAGAACCCTCCCTTGCAACATATCACTATATTATTCAGCTGTTTTATCAACATGGTATGTATGACATTATGTTCTTTAATTTATGTGGAAAATTGGTCCAGCACCCTCCATGCATATGAATTAATAAAAGAGAATCTGCCCTGGCTGGTGTAGCTCAGTGGATTGAGCGTGGGCCTGCGAACCAAACAACTGCGGTTCAATTCCCAGTCAGAGCACATGCCTGGGTTGCAGGCCAGTTCTAGCAGGGGACGCACGAGAGGCAGCCATACATTGATGTTTCTCTCCCTCTCTCCTTCCCTTCCCCTCTAGAAAAGAGAAAGAAAAAAAGAATTTACATATTAACCTACAGTTTGAGCAGAAATTTATTGTTGAAGGTTGTAACTTTGTGGTGTAAAACTGAGCGGGAGGGGCAGGGGGTCATTAAATGTACTCACAGTGTTGGTATACAGTCAGAAATGACCAGCCTGGCCACGTGTCTCCGTCTTCCCAACATGCCATGGTTGCAGGTTCCATGCCAGGACCCAGCAGATACAAGAATCGACCAGCAAAGTTACAGATCAGTGGAACAACTAATGTTTTTCTCTTGGTGTGTGTCTCTCTCTCCAATGTTCTTTCCCTCCCTCTCTCTCTAATATCAGTAAATTTTTTAAAAAGAAAGAACTGATCAGAAGGTACTTCAGTTGGGAGTTCCTTTTGCTCTCCAATGCAATAGCTACTACCACATGTGGCTATTTAATTAAAATTAAATAAAACTTAAAGTTCCATCATTGCATTAGTGCTCAGTAGCCACATGCGGCTGCTGGCTGGCTTGCTCAGTAACACAGAATGGAACATTCTCGTCTTTGCAGGAAGTTGTTGGACAGTGCTGTCCCATAGCAGCCTTGATCTTATTCTGAAGTCTTGTGTGAGAATCTTGAGGCTACATTTGTCACCTGCTTTCAGGGCAGCCAGTCCCTGTTCGGAGCTGTGCTCTCTTGAATGGACTTGGGAGCAAGGCCCACCTGAGTTGAAATGTCCCCTCTGCCATTTACCAGCTGTCAGAAGGGACTGGATGCCTTACCTGAGTTACACTGTTAGGTGTGGCAACTAAATGAATCACGCACAGGGCCTTGTCCCACGCTTGGGAGGTGCACAGTGGACTGTGTCTGCTGGTTCTTACTCATTTGCCCGACTTGAGAAAGAGCCCGCTGGTTCAGAAATGACAGTTCTGGTCCTTCTCCCCACGGCAGATTTTGTGTATAAAAATAACAGAAGAACTTGATTGTTCCTCTTTTGGACGGCTAATTTTACAGAATGTGTGGTTTCGCCTGTAGGGAAGTTCGGTATTGTTTAGGGTGGGTGGAGCAGGTGGCTGACTTTATCTTGGGAACAGGTAAATAGTTTCCATAATAATCATATCTTTTCAAATTTTACTCAGCCTTGGCGACATTGCGGTGGAACTGACCCCGAGCCTCTGTGCTCCTCTGTACTGTGATGCATGGCATTGGGTCACTTACTGACCAAAGTCGGCGGTACTTACCCTTCCTGAGCGACGCCTGTGACGGTGGGGGCGGAGTGAAGGGAGGAGCGTCGGTCTCTTTATTTCCCTCCAGTTTGTCTTATGTGTATAAATTGGCTGCCTATAATAACCGTTTCTAGGAATTTACCCAAGGGTGAAAGCCTAAGATACTGAAAAAATAATGCATATAAAATATGTTATCACACAATGCATGAAATACTTAAGATTGCTAGCAAATGGAAACATGCTTGAAAAAATACATCTGTGCTGTCATTAAGAAAACTGTTGTCACGTTCACGTGGCTAAGGTGTAAGGAAGGTGGTGGAATGAGCTGTGTGGTGTATTTGAGAAGGTCACACCTGTATTGTTGGTACATTTTCTGACCTATTAGTACTCAGGTCATGTGATTTTAAAGGGCTGCCCACATCCATTAATTGTGCAGTATTCTTTTCCTTTGGGCTGCTCATCCTGATTATTCTTAAAAGGAACACAAAATGATCACTAGCAAAAGCTATTTGGTTTTCTAAGCATGTACACTTGGTGAGGGTGTCTGTTTGTGTCCTCTTTACTTCAGTCAGTGTTTTGTTTTTTCCCCGCAATTTTTATTTATTACCGTTAGAGGGGAAAGGAAGGAGGAAGAGGGAGAGAAACATCAGTGTGTGGTTGCCTCTCATGCACCCCCTACTGGGTCTCTGGCCCGCAACCTGGGCATGTGCCCTGCCTGGGAATCGAACCAGTGACCCTTTGGTCCGCAGCCTGTGCTCTGTCCACTGAGTTACACCAGCCAGGGCTACTTCAATCAGTGTTGAGCTGTGAAGGACTAAGGAGGAAGGGAAAAGTCTCCTTTGGGAGTGGACTCATGATAAACATTATTTGCTTGTTCTGCAGAAAGCCCTTCAAAAGGACCGTCCCTTGTGATCTATGACATCATGAACGAATTAGTGGGAAAGAAGTTTTCCCCACAGGACCCAGATGATGGTATGTGCAGAGAACTTGTTTCCTGACTGTCAGTCATCAGAGGCCTTGTCACGGGGACAGGGTTTACTTGAGCTTAGTAATCTTTCGGGTGATCGTTCTGAGAAAGCCAAGATGCTTGCAGCACTTTGCTGTCTACTTCCTCTCAGGTTCAGGTTTTATTTGTTTAGGTTTATCTTCTACGTTACTAGTATTATTGCCAGGAATTTTATTAATGTTTCTGACACGAAAATAGAAAATTTTGTCTAGAGTAACCAAAGCTCTTGGGAATTTTCATTTTCAGATATGTTTTTTCAATCAGCCATGAGAGTTGTAAGTACCATTTGTTATGTAAGTGTTGTTTTCCGTTTTCCTTTCATCCATTTCCTAAATTCCTCTGTAATTGGGAGCAAGGGGTGGGGCCTCCACCTGCTTCTCCATCTGCTCCCCTGTTGCTGTCGGTTGCTCTTCTTCTTTCTCCAGAGTCTGTGCTAAACCACATAACATCCCTTCCCTTTCTCGACTGTATTCATTGTCTCCGGCCTTTCTTCATACCTTTGTCCACATAAGGTTTTTGAGTATTTCATATTTGCCTGTTGGTAGCTTTTAAAATTGATGGCATTGGTTTTTAATTTTGGTTTTCATTTTATCATGCTAATACAGGAAAAACTTCAAGCAGCTTCACAATGAATCAGGTTGTCCTATTCCCTAAGGATAACCGCCTTCTGGTTTAGTGTGTGTCCTTTCAAGCGTTTTCCCCTGCTGCGTTTGCTGACCGCAGTACAGGATTACATAGGAGGGAAGGACTACGGTTTACTGACCAGTTCTCCTGTGGGTGGGTTTCTCAGTCATTTCATGGGGGGAGCACCCCCTCTGTGCACGCAACCAAGTGTTTTATAGGATTTCTAAGTTATAATTATAAAGCAAAATCATTTTGCTTTGAATGTCACAGAACGTGGGGGTTTCCTTTCGGGGCTCTTTTCCCCAATTTCTTGTAACTCATTTGTTGTCAACCAGCAATATGTTAAATTAGCATAAGTGTTCCCACAAGTAACTATACGTTTCTGTGATGTAGTGAGCCACCATTTGCCTGTTAAGGATCTCCTAAGAGTGATGCTTACTAACAGATTTTCAGTGCTCCTCTCTCAAAGATCTGGAACTTGCTTACCAAGTACATGGCCTTTTAAACACTGGCGACAACTGGAAATTCATTGGACCCAGTCATCGGCGTAACTTCTATTAGTAAGTGTCGGAAGTGTGTCCTTTGGCATTGATGCAGCACTCTTAGGCCACCACGAGTTGACTCTGCAGGGGAAGGCTGCTCGTGGCCCTCCCTTTCGCCTGATGGCAGGCCTCGCGCCCCAGCTGCGCAGTGCGCCTCTGGGAAATGGACGCAGTGGCGGGCCTGATGGGCCAGGCTGAGTTTCTTCGTAATGCATTAAATCCACGTATCTTTTTCCTGTATGCCCTCCTATTGTACACGTTTTAATGTGTAGCAGCAAGGGTCCATTAAGATTTTATCACAGTCTCTTCTGTTCTTAAAGACGGAGATAGTGGAGCACCCTGAGACTTCTTAAATGGGTTTGCTTTTAGGCAGATAAAAACAACTTGAGTGAGCTTAGTAGGTATGTGGTGATTGTCTTCTGTGTGCCCAGATGCTTTCTTCACGTTGAATGCTTTACAATGAGTACGATATTTACTGTCGGCTCACCACAAGACAAGAGTATATGAGGAGGCGGTCACGAATGACCAGTTGAGAATTAGAAAGTATTAATTGGGAAGTCCAGAAAACAGAGTTAGCACCTCTTGGGTTAAGCATGGCCCCATGTAACTGGAAATTGTGTGTGATTGGTAAACTACTAGACTGAACATACTTTCCCCCTTTGTTGTAGTTCCAAGTTCTTCAGTTTGCTCTGTCTGATGGAACAAATTGATGTCACCTTGAAATGGTATAAGGACCTCATACCTTCGGTAAGATGATTCATTGTCATGTATCATTATCTGTGTCTTTTTTGGTGTTTCTGCTGAGTAATATTTTAAAAATATGTTTGTATTTCTCTTACTCAGGTCTTCTTTCCTCATTCCCAAGCATTGATAGATCTTCTCCGAGCACTGGACGTGGCCAACAGGCTAGAAGTGATTCCTCAGATTTGGAAAGGTCGGTTTCAGCTCCTGAGTCCCTGCCCATGTCACTTCATTGTCCTGCATTTTGATGAACAAACATGTCGGTGTTGTTAGGAATGAAAACCTCCACTTTTGACTAAACTGAGTATATTAGTTGAGGTCTACTTCAAGGTCACTTGCTCGTGTTGCATGTCAAATTACATGAGTGAAAATGTATTTAAGATGGCCTTGTTCCTTAGTAACAGGAAAAGGGTAGGTTTTGTGCTCCTGTTGTGGGATATGACGAAGGGAAGATTAGAGTCAATGCTAGTCAGGTGGCACGCCCTACGTATAAATTCAGGTCTCAGGCCCCAAAGCCTGTTCCCCTCTACCGTGTTTCATCACTGGTTCAGTTGCTGACCAGTGAGTGATACTTACGCTTCTGAGAAACAGGCCTGACTGTGGGTTTACGATGTGTGTAAATTGGCTGCAGAAGATGCTATATCTTTTCCCCTAGGTGACTGATCAGAAAGTCAGTTTCTGTCTGCCTCAAGTCTCCGTGTCTGAGACACTGAGACTGTAGCCCTGCCCGAGTAGTTCTTCACAAGACTGCACTAATGTGTATAAAAGGTCACGACTCGCAAATGCTGTAAAACAGGATCCTACCATTCAGAGCTCAAGTGCAGTGTGTGTGCTGTGTTTGCACTTGACCGAGAGCAGTATTGGCTCTCACCGCTCTTTTATTTACTCTTACCACAAAGCATCCTGCTGGTTTTCTAGAACCCTGAAATAAACCTGGAGTAGGTAATGCCAGCGACTTGTTTTTAGTCACTAAAAAGTATGGGTGACAGCTGACAGGAGGTGAAGGTCAGCCAGAGTGTTACATCGTGGCAATCCCTTCTCACTACACTCCTTTTTTGTTTCAAGATAGTAAAGAATATGGTCACACTTTTCGCAGTGACCTGAAGGAAGAGATTCTGATGCTCATGGCAAGGGATCAGCACCCACCAGAGGTAGGGTTGTATTGACACTGGAGTTCCATTATCTTTGTTAGATGTGTACTGAAGGGTATGTCCTCCCCCTGGCTGGTGTGGCTCAGTGGACTGAGTGCTGGCCTGAGAACCAAAAGGTCACCAGTCCAATTCCCAGTCAGGGCACATGCTGGGCTGTGGGCCAGGTCCCCATCTAGTTGGGGGTGTACAAGAGACAGCCAGTGGGTGTATCTCTTGCATATTAATATTTCTCTCCCTCCCTTCCCCTCTCTCTAAAGACAAATAAATAAAATCTTTTTTTTTTAAGTATATCCTCTACTAGTGAGGGCCCTGTGGGGATCACTTCCCTGCTTTCATCTGTCATTGTGCAGAATTCTGCTGTCTAAACCCAGATTTATATTGCACATCTAAACATACCCAACCATTAGCAGAATACCTTGTCTAAAGTCACTCTCACTCCGCAGTCCAGAGCAAGCAACACGAGAAGAGCATGTTTTTGCTCTGACTATAGCAGCTTGTGTTGAGAATACCTGCCTAAAAAGAAAACCCAGGGTTCCCCCAGGGCACGATGCCTCACTTTTTAGTATATCATATTTACTGTATTACTGTACGTGTGCTGTAACGTAAGTGATGTGTTCAAATGCTAAAATGCATGGCTCAAAAACTTTTATTGGTCCTGTGTAGTCTCTCGAACCTAAGTTCCCATAAAACCAGTTAGCAGCTCTGCTGACTCCAGCAGCCTCTCAGCTTCAGGTGGCGTTCGCCGACTGCGCCGCAGATATCAAGTCTACGTACGAGAGTCAAGACGCCAGGCAGACCGCCCCTGACTGGCCAGCCGGCTCTCTGAACTGCATAGCTGTCCTCCTCCTACGGGCCGGCAGAACCCAGGAAGCCTGGTGAGTGTAATGTCACAGGTGTACGTTAGAAGCATTTAGTTGGATTTCAGAGAACATTTACCCTGGTCTGCAGTGTTTCTCAAATTTGGCTGTGTGATGTATGGTTTGTCAGGAGACAAATGAGTTTTCTATGGGAACTTCAAAAACAATACTGAAAAGAAAACTTTGGAAGAAGACCGTATTATAGATGGTTTAAGAGAACGTGGCTCAGTGGGCTGCTTTCTTTCCATCAGTGACCTTTTTGTTTTCTGTATCTGGGCAAGCAAGCACTTGTCTGTCCACTCAGATAAAGTGATCAAAGAATTTTATTTTTGAAAGTGTCACGGGCATTTGGTTTATTAAGTATTTTATTGTGGGTGCTCTCTCACCACCAAGCTTAAAATGTGGAATGTGTGCTTGGATTTCAAGATGCTGGCATTTACCAAATGTACTTAACATGGCCTTGACCAGAACCTGTCTTTGCTTTGTGCCACTCTAATTTTTAGTGTTTGTGAATGGAGACCGAATGCCTACTTATTTTTCCAAAAGCAGAGGAGTCAGCAAAAGAAGACTTTGTAGACCATCCTGACTGGGTGGTTCCGCTGTGCTTTGTTTTGGATGGAAGTGTTTAGTTCTGAGAGTCAGTGAGTGGGGCGCACTTGTACAGGGCTGCTTCAGTGCAAGAAAAGAGCTGAATTTGAATTTGTAGTTGCCAGTCCAGAGCGGCTGTTCGCTGTCTCCAGGAACTGGTCTCAGGAGTGTGAGTCATACACAGGACCTGCTCTGCTACTTGTGTCAGAAACATCTGGCACTCAAATGTGTCACCTCAGGCAGGCGGAGACACACTTGCTGTGAATCAGGCTGTGATGATTGGCGCAGGGGTACAGACCTCAGCTGAGTCATGGGAGCTGAATGTGTGTGTTTCTCCTTTGTCCTGCATGTGGCAGGATGGTGGCGAGCACACGCATGAGACTGATGCCTTAATCTGAGCCTGCTCTTCGTCACGTAGTTTTAGGGTGCACTGACCTCACACTGATGGTAGCAGAGGAAAGAGCCATACGTGCTCTGTTGCACCCCTGTCCTCCAGCTGCGCACAGGACAGCCCTCCCTGGGAGGACTGAAGTGATCCCCGGGAGGAGGATCTGCCCAGCGGTTCTCATCACCGGCAGCGAATCAGTCAGGTTGAACGGAGCACAGATGAAGGAGGGAGCAGGGAGATGAGTCGCCCGCAGTGGTCGTGCTGTAAAGACAGGGCTGTGTGTCTCCTGGAGCTTCCACTGTCGTTAGGAAGGACAGTTGATCTGAGTGCAGGAGGAGGACAGGTCATTGCACTGCCTTCAGTTCTGTTAGTATTCCTAATCTTGTCCTGTCTCATCCTGAACAGGAAGATGTTGGGGCTCTTCAGGAAGCATAATAAGATCCCTAGGTAAGTTGAAGTTAACGGGCCTGCCTGGGTACATCTTGGAATTAGCTGCCTGGGCTTAACTCTGACCACGGGGTGATTGGAATTTCTTCACATGCCTCAGCCACGGCAGCTGGGCACTGTTCTGACAGGCAAGTAGATGGACCATCACACCCACCATCTGGCAGGGGTGTCCAGCCTGGGGCCTGTGGGCATCATGTAGCTCAGGATAGCTATGAATGCCGCCCAACACAAAATCGTAAATTTACTTAAAATATTACGGGATTCTTTTTGGATTACGTGTTACCATGTGTGGGCCAAGGCAACTCTTCTCCCCTTGAGGCCCAGAGACACCAAAAGGTTGGGCAGCCTAATAGGGTATTTGAGGCAAACGTTGATTTATTATCTGTGTTCATTGATCGCAACACAAGGGTTACATTGAACAGACTCTCAGTAAAGGCACAGTAAACTGCTGTTTATTTTCTCTGTCCTTTTAATGTTTAGACTTCGTACAACTTTGCCTCCAAAGCTACAGTTGATTTTATGACTCTGAACGTTCAAAATTGCTAGATTTTGCATGCAAACCTGGCTGGGGTTTAGTTGGGGAGTGTTGACATTTTGCCTTTCTTTTACAGAAACGAGTTGCTGAATGAGTTTATGGACAGTGCAAAAGCATCCAACAGCCCTGCCCAGGCCGTTGAGATAGTGAAGCTGGCGAGTGCCTTCAGCTTGCCTGTTTGTGAGGGCCTCACCCAGAGGGTTATGGCCGACTTCGTGATCAGCCAGGAACAGAAGTAAGTGGCTACTGTATCGTCACTGTGAAAGAAAGTTGTAGAAATGGAGCAGACCATTCAAATGTGTATAGCTTTCTACCCCCCGAATTTCCTTTCTTTGCAAAAAGTCAGGATGTATGGACTCAACAATTATCTCATTTGTTACGTAAGTCAGGGAGGCCTGTAGATTTGGCTGTTGGAAGCTTTCTTTGGTTAACATAGTGAACCTGCAGGACACTCCCCCCGCCCCGCAAGACTGAACCGCAGTGTAACTCTCCAGTCTGTCTTCCTTGCAGGGAAGCGCTGGGACACCTAACTGCGTTGGCCTCTGACAGCGATGGTGACAGCAGCAGTGACAGCGACAGTGACATCAGTGAAGGCAAATGAAAATGGGCTAATCAGGAGCAGCTGTGGCCTAGCGTGAGCTGTTACTATTTAACTGTGATGTGAATTAAGCAAGAATATAGATTTGGTGAACTTTGAAATACAGTTGATACAACACTGGCTTATTTTAAGGTTAAATTCCCTATCTGATGCTTACTGAACCGTCTACTCCAGGTTTATCGTCCGTGCAGAGCAGCACCATTCGTAGTTCCGTGGGTACTCGTTGTGAGGTGCACAGCTCCTGCTTTGGGCGTAAGGTCTGCACACCTGCGGTGTGTGCCTGCCGACATCACATTGCCGTCGTCGGCGTGGTTTGCCCTCCCCTGTTCTGAACTTGAGCTTGATGCTATGACATTGG